>JAITYZ010001554.1:0-13929 GCA_027744595.1 Paronellides praefectus | reverse complement strand
CACTTCACTTCTTCTCTCTTCTTCTCAGTCTTCTCATCTTACTCAAAACCCAACCAATTTCAACCTAAAAACTATTCATATTCTAAGCTCATCTTACAAAACAAAGTTGGCATTAGTGAAAGCAGACAAGAAGACGAAGAATATAAAAAACTTTTTTATGCCAAAATAGTATATACCCATAATTTACATTTGTATTTTCCTTTACCGTCAAAACATACATTATCCAATAATATTCCATCGAGCTACATAGGATGATGATATACAATGTTTATCCTACAACGAGGGGATTTCTTAAAAAAGGATTCATCAATTTTCTTTCTCAGAGAAAAAATAACATCTCAATTCATCATGCATCTCAGCAAAAATCCACGATATATATATTATGTACATAGGTATAAAAAATATATATATGTTATGTAAACCCAAGCTTACATAATGTAGAACATGATCATTTTCTCTTTCGCTGCTACCTATCAACCAACCAACCATCCAGCCAGCTGCCATTAAAATTCAAATGCGTGCCCTATCCACTCTGCCCTGACTTTCTGCCTTGTGTATTTTTTTCTGTCTCTTTGCTCAGTTGAATCTCTTCCCTGGTTTCACTCGGAGGATTCCTATCACTCTACGATCATCATCATCATCATTCCTCGAAATAAGAGATACCATATTACTTCCATTATTACCTATTACCTATGCAGGTGGGTAGGTTCAAGTTGAAGGAATACACACACGATGCTATTCATTTTATATATCTACGTACATATATCCATATATCCATTGCTGATAAAAAAAACTGCCGTCTCGGTCTGTCTTAAAAATATATACGCTTTTTTGTGGTAGTTTTGCTGCTGTGAACGTGAGGCAGTGTGGCAGGAGGTGTGCTTTGTGCTTCCTCCACCTCACAACTCATTCTCTATATCAACTGCTGTCGCCCAACACTTTCCTCCCATTTTCCCACACTCAACTTGATAGTATCTCTCTCTATATCTCTCTCGCCGTATTATATAATATCGTCTCTCCTTTCTCTACTACTCGCAATGCGGTGCGTGCATGCTGATGTGATGATGAAGCCAACGAGATATCTCCTTTATTTTCACCGGCCTGGTGTGCCATGGCGTGATCTGAAAACTTGACGAGGAGAACAAGCAAGGTAACACGTTGCGGAGGCTCATATTTATATATACCTAGCCAATTTTATAAAAGCACGCACAATTTTCTTTCTTTCGCTTTTTGTCTGAGGAAATGAAAATATGTAGTGGAAGGAGCATCTCATCCCTATGCCTATGTGCTCTCTTTTGTGGACTGGAACGGAAGTAGTGCTTTCTGCTCTTCGTGTTGTTGTACAATATTAAGCGGGTAGAGAGATAGATAGAGAGAGAGAAAAAAAAGCTTCTTCTGGAAAGTTGATATTCAGGACAAGAACCTTGAGACTGGGAGCAACAGCAGCAACAATAGCAGCCAAAAATACACACAACTGAAAGTTGTATTAAGCCATACTGCATGGTTATGGTTGATATTCCACTAGAAAAAGTATATATAAGCTGGAGGGAAACGCTTGGGAAATCTCTTTTTTTGTCTGCCAAGCTAAATTACCAAAGCACCACACCACCACAACCATTTCCTTATCCGTCTTATTCTCTTCTTTTAGTCAAGTATATTCTTCCTACTTTTTTTTCTAAAGACTAACACTCTAACAACTCAAGAAAGAGATAACCAGGAAAAAAAAGAAAAGAAAGTAAGCTGGGAATACACTAAACTACTAACAAAGTCCACAGAAGAAGAAGAAGAGAAAAAACGGTGCGTTGCTGCCGCTACTGCCGTTCGTGCGTGCGTGGGGCCCGACACAAGTGGCTTCGCTTGTGTGATGTGTGCACACGAGCGAGTCTATGCTTTTTATACACTCAAAAGTCTACACAAAAACGTACAAGACACACTTATGCCACCTCCTGACGGATGCGGTCTTTTTAAAATTATAGTTTTTAAAAATATTCCGTCAGGAATCTGCGAACCACAAAAATTTATTTCAAGAAAATATATTACACCACAAAAAATATTATGTGGTTCGCATGCCCAGAATTATTATTATTTTTCTCCATCATGACTCATTTTATTTTATGCTGCATCAACCTCCAAAAAAAGTCAAGTCAGATCCACACACACATATTCCCGCTTTTTAAAAATAAACCAGTAAATTTATTGTCCTTCTCTTCATTTCTTCGCTGACTCCTCCAGACACATGCACTCATAAGTTGATTTTTTCTTATGATGCACTTTATTTTTCCACCTAACCGGTCACGTTCTTATGTGTATTATGTTGTCTTTTTGTATGTATTCCAAAGGAAAAAAAAGTAACAACAATCATTTTGTATAGTAATATTTTTATTTGAAACTAGTGTAGCATGAAAGGAAATGAAGAATGCTTCTTGCTTCCAGTTTCCTCCTTCCTTCCTTCCTACAAACATGGCTCAAGCTCCTTGAGAAAATGAGAAAGAGAAGAGGGAAGAGAGAGAGAGAGAAAGAAGCAACTTCATAAACCATTTTAGTTTACAGTTGATAAGTTCATATTTCTACAAAGAAAAAAAGATAATGATGAAGTACTGTGGGTGTATATATTCTTATGAAATTTGAGATGGGAACACACAAAAACAAGCAGAGAGTAGAGAGTGAGAGGGTAAGTCAATCCAAAAAGAAGAAGGCACTATTATTTTCCACGTTTAGTTTATCCCATTAGCACACCAGCCAATGCCTAAGCCCAAACTATACAGCCTTTTATTCTTCCTTGATCCCACAAAAGTCATCCCCTTGCCACATCAAAATCAATCGGGTTTACTACTTTTACTATACTTTGTTTCTTAAGTTCCTATAAAATACACTACAATATTTTATCCTTCCTTCCCTTTCCCCATGAAAAAAGAAGAAAAGTACAAAATACCAAAGTAAAGTAAAGCACCGCCGATAAAAAGGAATAAAAGAAATAAAAATGAGGGAGAGAGAGAGCTACCGTTTTTTGGGGGGTAAAAAACCTGCTATTGCATTATTGGTGGTGGTTGGTGATCGTGACGATGATATAGCGACCCAACAGCACCAGCCACCAGCACAACTTTTCCAATATATTTCAAGTTGCAATGGACTAAAAGAGGGACGGAGGAGGAACGAAAGAAAAACAGTGACGATTTTGATTCTATTTTTTTTGTTGGAGGTCTGGTTATAGCAAATAAGAGGAATAATAATACCATATACATAAGAATTATATAGTAAGGTGATGGAGGAGAGATATGGTGGTGGTTTGGTCTTTCTCGCTGGTCGGGCTGGTTTTTGGCCTTTCCAGAGAGAAACTTTTCTCATAGAAACCTCAATTTACGACTGTCGCAACCATTTATTGCCGCTGCTTTTCCCATTCCCTTTCACCTCAGCATCATCGCTATATATTATATATAGCCTCCTTGCTCGAAAAGAACAAACGAGAGGATTGTGGCAGGGAAAAGTGGAGAAGAGAAACTAAAGAGCAAAAACAAAATGAGAGAATATAGTTTTATTTATTTTGCTAAAACACACACACAAGTCTAGATATATACCTCACGTTTTAAAAGGTAAATCGGAGTAGTTTGTTGGATTAGTTGACTAGGTAGGTATGTACTTATATGCACCTTGTATTTTCCCTGCTGTCCCAAGCAGACAAGGAAAATAATAATAGCAGCAGCAGCAGCAGCAACAACAACAGCAGTAACAAAAACAACAACAAGAATAACAATTTACCTTCTTTATTTCTTTTACTTTGTTTCCGTTCTCTCTTCATGGTGATCATGATCAGGAATCTGTGGCCGATTGTGCGAGTGTGTTTGCGAGAAAGTGTACAAGTAAATGGTACCAACAGGGCTCTTACTTTGCATCATCATCAGCCCGCAATCTTTGCACGTTTCTTTATAATCTTGCCTCTTTTGCCACCACAAATAATTTTTATGCCGTTCCTCCATTTCTTCTTTTTCCCCTTATTTTACTATCCAAGAAGTACAATCAAAAATGTCTAAAATATCGGAGAGAAACACCATAAAACCGCCATCAATACAACGACACAAGAGAAAGAGAGAAAATGCATAAATTTCTGCTGGCACCTTGCTCTCTATTTGGCTATTAAGTTTACGTCAAACACAAGATTCAGATTCTGAATATCATAATAAAATAAGCATATATATATTTCTACCCATTTTCAATTTCAATCCCGCAATAAACTTTTTTTTTTATAATGGAAAACTATACTGAGGAAAAATTGTATCCCATTATTTATTATTGTTATATCATTATTTACTTTGATGGTAAAAACTTTTTTCTTATTCCTATTTTTACTGTTGTTGTTCTCTATTGTAACCTTCCGGTTTAATAAAATTACACTGTGGCGGCGGTAGTAGAAGAAAAATAAAAGGTTGATGCCTTTGGTGTAACTACACAGCACACACAAAAGGCAGTCATTTTTTTTTCACGTGAGAGCTTAAAATAATGAGATGCATTTAGACCAAAAAGAAACACAGCAGCAGTAGTAGCAATGCGTAAAGCGAAAAAAATATATACTGAACTTGTTTCTTTTCTTTTTGAAGTATGCATGCACACACACACATAATGCTCTTGTGTTGTTCCTGTTCCATTAAAATTTCTCTCAAATAAATCTTGTTTCTCTGTCTTTTTTTTGTGAAAAAAATACCTTACCGAATATTGTGTTTGAGTGATGCGATGGGAAACTAAAAAGAGAGAAAAACAGACAAAGAAAGAGAGGCTGCTTTGCTGCATGTATAAATATATTTACTCTATACCTAGTACCTCCGCCACTTTCTCTGCTGACACAGCAAGAAAAAAAATACAAGCAGCAAAAGAGCAACACTCGTTTGCTCATTAAAAATTTACAAGCTTGCTAAAAGCATCGCTCTTTTCTCCATGTCATGTCTGATTGTAAGTGTCTAAGTTTCGTGTGAGCACAAAAAAACGAGATGCACTTTGAACAAAACAGCCAAGTAGAAAATAGAGAAAAAAATATACACACTTTAGAAAAAGAAGAAAAAAGGATTTCTCTGTTTCCACTTTACTTTCACACAGATTTGCATAATATGTTACACGGGTTGACTCTATACAAAATAATAGCATGATTTACATTACATTATTATGGTGATGAAAGGGGAAAGAGAAGTGTGCAGCGTGTATGCTACTCACCTGCTGAATTAAGATTGACATGACAATTTATTTACATCTCTCTCTCTCTCTCTCTCTCTTTCCCTTCTCATTAAAAAGGCAGTAGTTACTAAATACTACAAGTAGGTATGTACCTACGTGCATAATCCAAAGAGAGATGAGCAAAAGAAGAGCGCGTCATTATCATGGAATGGTCTCGGGAAATGGATGAGTGGTGCACGTGTCATCGTCACCAGTACAAAAATACTTACCTACCTAAGCGACCCCACGCGATGAAAGATAATGAGAATTTGCTGTAGAATATGCAACAGAGAAAGGTAAAAAAAGAGTTATGAGCATCATTTCACCATTATCGTATCATAATAATACCACTTTTACTCATCAAGATGCCATTCATATTACCAGCTCAGGTGTGAGTGCGACTATTGAGTTGTGTTGATATTGAGTTTTGTGAAGCAAGGTTGCCATCAAACCTCGTTGGGCACCCATTCTATTAAATAATAAATAAGTTTTATAGCTCTCCTAGCAGCAGGAGTGCATCCACATTTTATATTACCAAAGGGTTATTATCAGAGACAAGAATGGAACTCGCTGTTACTCGCTCAGGCTTAACCGGCCAAGGTCACTATTGTCATCATCATCATCGTCAACGTCATCATCAACCACATGATTTAGGCATGCACGCAAGCACCTTTTCTCTCACAAAACCTCATCTTTAATCATTATTATTACAACAGTTCTACTTTCTTCANTCTTCATCAAAGGAAACACTGTGTATTTTTTGCTGCGGTGGGTGATCATGCTCATTGAATGGTGAAATGAGAGCAAAGGCCTTAGGCATTATATTTGGTTTAATATTGTGCATATAACCATAAACATCATCATCAACACCACCGGCAGCAGGGCACACTTTCTTTTTTCATCAATATTAACCCTCATTCTCTTTTCCAACCACAATGAGCAAAGCGGCCTTCACTTGTCTGTACATTATGCCTAATGACAAGCAAATGGGTGGGTATGCATAAGTAGTCTATTTAAAATATAAGTAATGTATACCAATATAATACGCCACTGGCCAATATTAAACATTCCTTGCATTACAAAGTGCCTTTTTGCTTGCATAACCTGGGGATGAACTGTGTACCTACTCATATTATGGTCTAGTTGGTTGCACAGAGAATGTACACACACAGTTGTTATATAAAAATTCCTTTTTAGATGGTGATGATATGACGTTGTACTTGAATTAATGGAAGAAGAGGTTATGACATTGTCGTCATCACTTTTTCCATCTCCATATATTATTATTCAAAGCCCAGATTGTTTGGAAAGAGAAAAGCATTATCAGCGACCCCCTTCATTTCTTCCTCTTCGTCTCCTTCATTTTGTCATCATCATCATCATCACCTTCTTCTACTTCTTAAAATTTGTCGAGGAGCAAAGTTTTGGGTTGAGTTGTTGAAAAAGAATATATTTCAAGGAAATTCCTACTTTTGTAAGCCCATTTTACTCACATATACCTGCTTAATGAGAGGAGGTGGCATGCATGTGCATGCATGCAAAGCAAACATGGTAGATATATTATTATTATAGTGGACGTGCTCACAAAATATGTATTGGTGTACATTTTCACTTGTGTGTGTCGTGTGCACTTGACTATTTTCTTACTGACTTTCCCGACAACTGCTTCCCTTTCTCCTTCACTACTACTGCGGTGGAGGAATAGAGAAAGTGGAAAAAGAAAAGAGGCTGCAGCAGCAGCTTTGCTCTCCTTCATTTAAGCTTGTGGAAGTTGATACTGATGGGATGATGATGATGATAACTAAGAGAACCTTACAAGTATGCTATATACTGTGGCCTTGCTTGCTGCTCTGCTGATGCTGCTGCTACACACACAAAGCATCTTTACGTTACACAGCTTCCTCCAATTCCCTTCACACACATAACGAAAAACGAAAGGGATCGATAGTCAACGAAGCTTACATCGTTTTTATATGCAGCTATTTCCTGCTATACATATTCTCAACCTTTCCTTCTCTCTCAGTCACAGTCAGCCAGTGAGTTTGATATCAGTAAAGAACATCATATTGAATTCACATTCTCCACCATCTAGAACACTCATAATAACAGCGGCTATAAAGTAGCATTGTGGGAATGTAAAGGCTGCTCTGCTTGTTGACGACGATCATATTATCATATCACAAAAGTACATAAATATAGGTATGTAGAAAGATTTTGCAGGGGATATATTGTTATAAAACGTAGCTTCCAGTAGAAAAATCCTTATCTCCAAACGAATACCTAAATATCTACTTTGCCTTTTAACCATAATAACAATTTTTCTTGACTTTCTCTCTCCTCTTCTTCCTTCCAGGGTTTTTATATGCCTACGCACAAAAGCAACTACATACAACCAAAATATATATTTTTTAGGAGAACAAGTACGTAGCTCTTCTGTTGGTTGTTGTTGTTGTACATGTGCATTTTACGGTAACACAATGACTCTTTTACAGAAGCCAAACTAGACCAGGCAGCGAGAGGCAACCACAACGCTGGAATTTAACGCTACTTTTTACCACTCGAACTCTACTTCCACTACTTGTTAAACTTGTCTTTAAAAATACAACTTTTTTTTTGCTGCTGCTGCTGCATTGCATAATACATATAATTTTTATTTCACTATCAAGTAGGTATATAAAAGTAGATATCATCAGTATCACATCAGCAATAGAATATATATATCAAGTGCCTAAACTATAGAATGACCCATCTATTTACCTATATAATGTACTTGTACTTTGTATGTATGCACCGGAAAGGACAATCTACCTACATATTATATGAAACTAAATACAAGAATATTGTGTTTTAGGCACTTTTCTTGAATTTTTCTTCCAGAGTACGAAAAAAGTTATTGCTTGGAGCGCAACGTGTATGTATGGACAAGGAGAGGAAATATAGAGTGAATTGCCCACTGACCTACTTGAAGCTTTATAAGCTCATTCTCCACTCCACAAAGCAGCAGCTGTAGAAGATTCTGGAAAACCAAACCGCACTCACACACACACACACACACTATTTCAACATCCTATTTTACCTTCTTCACTTTTTTCCACATGCATGCATGCATATGATTCCACCTCCACCACCACCACCACTTTTTTGTTCAAGGATGTACAAATATTGTTGTGGTGTGTGTGTGGACTTTGGAGCTGAAACTGAAGAAGTCGAGATGAAGATGGGAAGAAAAGCAAACTTTCCCAGCTTCAACTTCACTATCATCATGATCATCAAGATCCCATCATGAAAACATCCCATGCAAAAAGTTAAACTTTGCCATCTCAATCTACTCCCAACTTTCGTTTCAAGCTAAATATAATACCTACCTATACCACTTTCATTTCCTTTCTTTTCTCCAATTGAAAAATTGTTAGGCAATAAGGAAAATGAATAATGCACAGGTGAAAACCGGCAATCCAAACAGAAGAGGATAGGATCTTGATTAAACGTGGGCGGTGGTGATATGGTGTAAGGGTATGGGAATCTGAGCAAAAGAGAACAAGAACAGTTGGCCAAAAATACATGACACAAGGTAAATTCTCTCTCTCTCTATCTTTCACTCTGACTGCGTCTAAACAAAAAGTCAAGTAGACGAAAGAGTATTTAGAACAAGTTTTTAAAGTCAGTATTAAAGAAACTATATAATAACCCGAAGAGAACTGGAAATCAGCAGGTATAACTGACGGCTGGTGATGATATTTTTGTTGGCTTCTGATTCTTTACGATAACAAAATGTGTGCACATGCATAGTTTATATTTCACCTGAGTTTACCTTTCTTCGATGTCAAATTGGTATTTACTGATCCTGTCATGTGGAAAAAACAAACGAAAAACAAATGCAAATCACAGTTTGCTTTGCTCCTAATAATTAAATAAGAGAAAGAAAATAAAGAGAGAAAACTTGCTCATATCATGTATCCTCAGATATGCAACTTTCTGAGAATATGAGCACAAGAGGCAAAGGCCCGGATCACAATCAGACCAAACCACAACAGCAAATATTGTAAGTCGTAGTAATTCTTTGAAATTGGCAAATTCTTGGGACCTCAAGTCGCATAGCTTGCAGGATGATGATCATGTCTAGAAATTGGAATGTATGTTGGCAGAAAAAATGTGGGAGGAATTGAGGGAAAAAACACGAGTTTATAGTATGGGAAATAATGATGACATCTATCTCTTTCAACTTCAGTCTTGGTTTCTCAATGTATTTTTGTGTGGACTGCGGATTCCGCAGTATCATAATTCGCAATATTTTAGTCAAGTATATGGACACTGTGTAGTACACAGCGTGTGTGTGTGTGTATGTGTGTGTATACACATATATATCACCTGTAATAATGATAAAGATATCGCATTTTTTGCTGAAACATGACAAATAATGATTATGACAATTTAAGAAATAAAATAGAACATCGAAAGGGCTGGGCTGTTTGGTTTGAGAGGAAAGGGAAAAATGAAAGCGAAATACTATGGATGTATTTGAAAATATAAAAAGACAAAAGGATGCTGGTTTTGTATGGTGCGGAGGTGGCAATGGAAAAGGTCGTTTTACGAAGCAATTCAAAACGTTTATGATGAAGGAAGATGGGCCCAGCGAAAGATTGAAGCTGATATAAATGCCTTGTTATGCGACAATGCCATACCATCAGGAGCAGGATCAGAGGAGAGAATCTTTATGACAATAGCATACGATTGTTGTAGTACGATAGAATCTTCTCTGGATACGATGGGATATGGGATCCTAGCAAACTATTTAGAAAATGTGAATTGCTTACTGGATACGTAACGTAATTCAACTCAACGTGTGGAGTTTAAGGGCGCTACTACCACCACCACCACCACTACTACTCATCCTTTTCGTCTTGTTTGCAATTTAGGAAGCAACTAAAAGTAATTGCACCATCAAAGAATATAAAGCGATATAGAGAAAGCAAAGGAGTGTGAGAGTTAGTTGAGTGAGCTCTTCTGCTGCTGCTGCTTTTACTAAAGAGGCACACAGCAGCAGCTCTAATACTCTAACAGTTATACTCAAAGGAAAAAAAACTCTTCTCTCTCTCAACTCCACTACTCAACATACCAACAACAAAACAAAACAGCAGATAGAGAAAGACAGAGACAAAAGACACAACAAGCACACATGAGAGAGAGAGAGATACAATTCTGAATCTGAAGAGAATAATGGAATGGATTCCTTTTTCTGTTGTGTGTGCCTGTGAAGTAGTGGAGAAAAGACTATAATAATATGGGTTGCATGCATACATGCATGTTTGCATGCTATTCTAAAACTCTCTCTCTCTCCCTCCCTCTCCTTTCCTCTTCCACACGTCCACTTGTTCTATATAGCCAATAATGTTGCCTGTTTTATCTTTTTCAAGTGAACTTTACAGCAAGAGTGGCAATAAAATGACTAACAATATTTCGTGCTGTCTGTTTCTCCTTTCCTCATTTTCTCTCTCACTTTGAGTTGATGTTCTTCTTGTTTTTAGAGTATTATACATACGTGGAGTGCGAGTGGTGTGTGTGTATTTATGTATGTTATGTTGAGTGTGCATTGTTGTTTTTTTTCTTCTTTTTTCACAATGCTGTTATTGTGCAATTCCCTTTTACTTTCATACATATTTTGTCGTTTTTTTCGCTGTGTTTTAAAATGGAAGTAGTGGAAATGTGTGCTCAGTCACACACACAAACAAACGCTATTATTATAATAATGCATGCATTCATGTATTATAGAGTGTATTGTGTGTAAAAGTAAAAAGGTTTAAAAGAGTAAAAAGTGTAGCAATATCGTAATCCCATTCTTTACGACTTTGTGAAAAGCGCTACTTTTCCACCAAACCCATTTCACTTTATGTGTCTAATTCAAAAGGATAAAGTTTAGGCGGACCATCAACGTCGAAATTAAATCCGGATCGTTACCATTACTGCTGCTACTGCTACTGCTACTCTGCCGTTCTGCTTCTTTTACACTTACCACTATAAACACACTTCAAGTCTATGAATTATAAATGCACAAGCTGTAAATACAAAAGAAGAGCGAGACACAAAAAACAAACAAGAACAACTAAAAAGGAATGGAGTAGTTTAAATGAATCACCACCACCATTTTTACTGCTTTGCTTTACTTTTTGTATGTGCCAATTTGAAAATGCGAATAATCTATTCAGTGCAGTAGCAGAAGTAGTGGTGTGTGGTATAGAACACCACAGAGCAGCAGTAGCAGCAGCAGTCTGAGAGATAAGATCGAAGAACTCATAGAAGTAAGCTGACACAAAAAAATACTATAACAATTTAACATAATACCACTAGCTTATTGTAGCAGTCGAGTCGAGGAAGTGATTATCCAGCCTGGCTAGATGAAAAATGTAATGAGATGGTAAAATAGACATATACATGCATACAATAATACATACATACATGCATGCAGCTCGTATAAAATATATGCATGTGAAGAAAGTGGATTAGTTGACGTACACACACACTGGAATTAACATTTGTTTATGTTTATGTTTGAGTTGAGCATGGGGTACATACATATTATTTACTATACATACCCAAAGGAGTAAATTTAGGTTGATATTGGAGCTGAATTTATTTAGAAAAGGTAAAACAAACTTGAGGGAAAATCCTCCAAAGGGGTGCATTAATTCTTACGATCCGGCGGACCGGAGGACGTCCCATAAATATAAATACCTAGATGTATATATATGCCTATTGTAGGAGAAGCAGTAGTGGAGCAATGAGCATCGCAATAAATTTAACCCTCAATCCATGCTGGAGGCTGTTGTGTTCCGTCAGATTCTCCCCTTGATTATTTTTCAACATCTCACTCAACTCAACCGTTATTTTATTTATTGCCATCCACACATGCTATATCTTTTTGAGAAATGGAAATGGTGATGATAATAACAGAGTAAACTTAATACAAAGTAAAGTTACTGCCTTACAAATTTTATTTGTATGATAAGCTTTTTGGATTATATCAAGATTGCATTATTTTGTAGGACGCAATGGGGAAAGTTTGTAATATGATGACAAATCACAATAGTTTCAAATTTCCATTTTCATCGAGTGACACTACCACACTGAACTTTGGGTAGCTATATTGAATGTATGTGTGTGCATTCCAAATTAGACTTAAAATATACGAGTGTAGTATACTTTTGTGCATGTAAAGTTTTAGGGATTCAGTTACGTCAGTTCCCTCCGAACACTCCAGCCAGATAATGCTGGATGCATTTGGACATGCTTGATTAGTTGTTGATATCGGGGAGAGAGAGAAAGGGAGAAAGAGGAGTGGATGAAGAATAGCTGATGAAAAGTGAACAAGTTTTGCTTGCTTGGTGGTGAAGGTGAGTCAAGTCCTGCAGTGATTTATACTCTTCTTTTTTTTTTGGAGAGGATACCAGCGTCAATGAATGAGACACGACCACGGCGATCCATACACTATTTTTGGTACTCAAATGAAAATGAAACTTGATTATGTATACGTGTGAGATATGTAAAAGGTATCCATTTTATCATCATGATCACTTGGAAAACAAGACAACAAACAAACTAGCAGCGGTAACATCCACGTAACATACAACATTTCGGTTTAGGTTTCATTTTGCTGCGGATTTTACACTAAAAAAAAACTTTTTTTCCTTGGTGGTCCATGTATTCAATGGAGATTGTATGCAAACAACAATGTTATTTTTTGTGCCATGCCCTATGCCAAATAACAACAACATGAGAGGAGGCACAATACCAGGACAAAAAGAGCAACAAGAAGTAACATCGTCTCTCTTCAGACTAGTAACAAAAAAAATCATCATCAACATAATCATCCATCTCTCTTCCTCTCTAAAGTTTTTTTCCCGGTGCAGTAACACTGCCTCTTTTGAATGGTACCCTTCATTTTTTTGGCTTTGTCGTGCTTTTGGGTCTGACCCTTGTATGCGCATTGTTTGTTCAGCAAAATGAATCATCGCACCCTTACTACTACCACACGCACAACAAAAACTGTCGATATCTCTTCTTCTTTTTCTCTCCATTCACCACAACCACTCGAGTTGAGTTTTATGCAGAGGAAAAATAAATAAATAAAAAATGCATCCACAACAAAGGTATTTTTAAAGCCTGGATGCGTGCTTGTGGTAGTAAAAAGGAGGGAACCGAAACTCTCCACTCCCTTTTCATCATCATAATAATAACCAATGTGAGTATAATCATATCATTCCTTTTTTTATCTTGTTCATTTTTTTCTTCTTGGTAAAAGTTTAAATAAAAAAAGACAGGAAATAATAATGAACAAAAATAGAGAACCATGTATCCTTTGACACGACACGAGCCCTCGTGTATCGTATAAGCTATGCAAATGTACTAAAATGTTACACCAAAATTCTTTTATAGGTGTACATGTATTTTCATGTTTTATCGACCACAACACAATGCATTATCTGGAGATATTTGAAAAGAATTGATGAATTGAAGAAGATGTGATGTGGTATGCGGTGTTGTAAAAAAATGCTGATTCGGATGATTTGATTTTTATGGGTTTTTACGGCTTTTGTCCCTCCACTACTCGCGATAAAAAACTTGTATGCACTCGGTTCGATATAAAAACTTCATGCTATATAAATGCTCGATCCTTTAACAAAAATATTTTACTGCATCTGTCTGCATCCAATTGTGATTGTTACGTAAGGGGAA
>JAITYZ010001553.1:0-10141 GCA_027744595.1 Paronellides praefectus | reverse complement strand
TCCACCAGGTGCTGGCTGTGGATGCGGACGGAGATTCCCTTGACTTTAACATAACCAGAGGCAATGCACAGGAATATTTCAAAATTGGGAAGCGGAGTGGAGAAGTGAGAATTGGGAAAACGGATGGATTCGCAGGGTCAAAACACGTGTTGGAAGTGGCGGTCACTGATGGCAGGTTCTGGAGTTTGGCTACCATCACGGTTCACGTGAGGCAGCTTGTCAAGAATCCAGACTTCACTTTCAGGAATTCCACTTTTTATGGGAGTGTGATCGAGAACTCAACCAAAAGTGTCAACATCATGTCACTCACCGTGGTGGGGGCTCATATGAATGAGCGACTCAGGTTCCAGATTCTCAACCCTAATCTCCATTTTGGGATTAAACGCACTTCCGGAGTGATTTTTACCACGGGCAAGAAATTGGATCGAGAAGAGGAGCCCTCCCACAATCTTCTTGTTGAGGTGAGTCGAGGAGAAAATACAATTTAGTAAAACAATACAAAGTTTATAAGTTTGTTCACATTCTCACACAATCCACAAGTATCCAATTTTTATTCCTAGTTTTATGTGCGCGTAAAAAAGTGGCATTGTTGTCTTCTTCTTCCTGCCTCCTCTCATGTGATGATGATGATGAGGAAGGAAGATGATAATCAGTGAACGGTAATAATGCATTTCACATTAGGCACCATTTGGGAAGCAGTGAAGGGAATGCATCTAGCAACAAACACATTTCCAGAAATTCATCTTGTCCTATTCTCTTCTGTGCTCCCATTTAAACTGTTCCTGCAATAGAAATTGGTTTCCAGCGTTGAAGGAAGTGCGGCAAATTTTATTTCTACTTTCCACGTCTACACCAATGGAATGGAAATGAATGAATGCATAAAGTCGCAATAATGATTATTGGTGGTGGTGTCTATGACGAGTGGGAGTTGGAATCCCATTCTCTTCTATTTCCAAGTCTTCCAACAAACTTATAAAAAGGAGCAGCAGCAAATCTTTGCAAGCCATCTTCTAGCTCAATTCACATTCACTTTCTTTACATTTTTCTGGCTTTGTAGACTCGTCAGAGATTGCAAGATGCATGGGGAAGCATGTAGCTTTGAAACTCTTTGTTGGCTAGTAGTCTGCACATGGAAAGTAATATGGCAAGATTATCCCTTCTTTTTATAGAAAAGTGAAGCAAGTAAATAGGTAATTGAGAGAAAATAGGCAAGGAGTTGAATCCATTATGCTGCTCAAGATCTAAAATCTCATTCTTTTTTCCCAGTCGCCCCCAAATTTGTCTACCACACTACTTTTTTCTTTATAAGCAAGTTAATGGAGGCGTACTCAGTGGTCAAGTCAGCGTCACTCTGGAGTCTCTTGAAAAGGTGCATGGGTAAAAGTAGTGATCAGGTAAAGGTTTACTAGCTGATAAGTATCAAGATGAAATGATGAGGTATGAGCGAAAGTTTTATTCTATGGACAACTTTATGTTCAAATTGTAAAAAAGTAGTTGCATTTTCATTTTTGGCTGGATGGGGAGCACCCATTTGGTTGTCTAAATTTTGGACTCTAAAACATGGGTGATGTCGTTGCACTCAAAGTGAAGAGATTACAAATGTACACACCTATACTCTGCCTACTCTGCTGGACGCGGAGAAAGAAAAGTGGGAGTCTCGTTTGTACACACACAGCAGTGGCGGTAGTGGAAGAAAGAAGGGAACATGAAAGAGTTTTATTGTGAGAGGATTGCAGAAAGTTTGGAACATGTACCAAATGAAAATGACGCGAGGGAAAGGAGAAGGGAAGCTGCTCAAAGGGAATAAGTGTAGAGTGAGGAGAGCGTTATCAGCAGGAAGTAGGGAGCAGAGAAAATGAACTTGGAAGGATAATATTTTTTTGGAAGGATAATATTTTGTGTGGGGAATGGTGAATGGGAGATAGGCAAGGCACTTGTCGGAGGTTTTATGCTGGCACCGGGGAAAAGAGTAAAAAAAGGAGAGCAGAATCGAAGGAGGTTTTTATTAAGGGAAAAGGACAATGTGAGGGTAAAGCAGGCAGACATGGAAAAGGAGTTGCGAGCGATAGAGACGATATGGACGTGTTGTGCGAAAAGGAAAATAAAATGGCGATGCGACTTGGTGCGTGCGTGCTACTACTGCGCCAGAGAAAAGGAGTTCAGGGAGGAAGGGGAAAGTTGATATATTTGTGAAAGGACTTTAAATCTTGTGATGTATTTCCTCCACTTGGATTACAACGCGTTTGGCGTTTGTGTAATGCCAGCGAGTGAGACAGACCAGGGATCCATGGAAACAAGTGGAGGCACTTTATTTGGGAACCTTACACTCAGCGCATCTATTTCAACGAGATACATTGTATTTTCCACAGATTGTACATCCTTTATTTTGCAATAGCGGTTCTAATTTAATAACAGGAGTAGTATATAGCGTCAACCTTACAAGCAAATATTTTTAAAGCTTTGGCAATTCGACTAAATAAAATATTTTCATGGTACAAATAACACCTTTTTAATAATTGTAATTATTTTAAATTGTTATAATTTTAGTAATACCTCAAAGTTATGTTAATAATATGTATATATGCCTCAGATATTGTGCTTGATTTATTTTGCGGTAGCGGTATTAGCCTCAAAATGTTGCGGTAACGGTTTTGAATCTTCGAAAAATGGCGGAACTACCGCTTTGTACAATCCCTGCTACTTTCCTCCCGTTCTTCGAAGAGAGAAGTCTTTTTTTAATTTTTGGTAGCTCTTATTTTTTATCGAGTATTCGCAGATGAGTGATGTTTGTAACAAGATGCCCAGCATGGAGCATGTTACACAAATAGAATGCAATGCGTGAGCGACTACTCTACAGTTATGATGTATTTACGTGTAGTCTCTATATTTTGTAGCTGCTAAAATTTATTATGTTTATGGATAAGAAAAATGAGGAATAATAAAAAGCATGTAAAATGTGGAGGAATAGAGCTGAAAGCTTGCTGCGAGAAAGGGACGGGGATGAGGTAAACGAGATGTTGCTCACTTTTGCTCCACATTCCATCATTCATGCCAACCGCCACCCAAAGCTACAGTTGACCTCATTTTTTTATTTAGTTCTCCGGAAACACTTGTTTAGCTTTAGTCAACTTTTTTGACACATGTTTCTTTGCAAAAAATGAGAGATATTGTTGCGTAGTATCTAGGAAAAAATTCCGGTAGGCGCGCTTCAAGTTGATAATCATGCACACAACAGCCCTTTTAGCGGAAATCCACACACACACAGCAATAAGCTTCTGCATGGAAACCTCTCGACGGCTTTCGTCCACTTTACTAAACACTTTTTGTTGCCTATAAAATGTAGCCATTTTTAAGTTTATCATGCACACAACAGCCCTTTTAGCGGAAATCCACACACACACACACACACACACACACAGCAATAAGCTTCTGCATGGAAACCTCTCGACGGCTTTCGTCCACTTTACTAAACACTTTTTGTTGCCTATAAAATGTACCCATTTTTAAGTTATTGCCAAGGCAACATATTTATTATCGGCTGATTTCCTTGTTACAAATATGCGATGGGGGCTGTTGGCGGTGAGGATGATACAGTTTAACTCAACTGAAAAATGAGTCCCAGGAAAAACGACATGCTCTATCCCATGCATTTTATACGAGGGATGCCTATTGTACGATTTGGTGGGAAATGGCAGAAGGATATGCGTGGATTATTGGTGGGAATCTAAAACCCGTCGATTATGCGAATTTTATGCAACGATAGATTTTATAGTTTTGCGTATAAACTTCGCATTTTACACATGGGATACATGCATTTTTTGTGACGCGTTCGATGCGACCAAAATGCAAAAAATATGCATAGATCTGTCAATAAACCCCTCTGGTATATTAATTATGCTGAAATAAATTTGCAATTCAGTACGTACGCACGTAGTTTTAAGTTTTAATAATTCATTTAATTTAAATTTCCATTGGAAATGAATACATTTTTGTGTTGTTAAGCCTATTTGGAAGTACTACACATTTACAGAACACATTGTTTAAGTTCACACAAACAATTTCATTACTACTACGAACTACGTAAGATTTTAAATATAAACTATTAACAGGAAAAATTTTGTTTTGTTTTGCATTAAATCTAATACACTTCAGTACTTTTTCACCGTCCACATCTATAACACTCACAATTTTAAATATTGACTCACACTTGGAAAGAAAGAAACCGTCACTCCCACCAGGTTTATAAAAATACGTTCCTATATTTAAAAATTTACTAGACTTGTGGCAATCAAAAACTTTCACTAGGTTAACATTTAATGAATTTGCTTCACTTACTCTATTTACAACTTGTTCGAGGGGGTGCTTTTGCCCTCTAACTAACCGCTTCAGTTTATTTAAAAAACTTTCGAAAGGAAAAGCACTAACTTTATCTAGGTTTCCAAACCGATTTCCATCATCAGCCAAATGTAATAAATTATGCACATTATATATTACAGAGGTAAAACCATATAATCTCTCCATCTCCTTTACAAACTTTATCAGCAGCCTTCTTGCTAAATTGTTCCAGTTTTTACACGATGCCTTATCGGACAACAAAATTTTCATAGCACAGTGCAAGTGCAGAAAATGAAGGTATCTTTCGGTACTTAAAACATTAAACAAAGCACATTTAGATGAAATGGTCGCTAAATAATCAGAAATTTTTCTAACGCTGCGAGCTGGTAATCTAGTTCTGAGTGGACCTGATGTCCAGTAATATAATAATTTCCTAACTACACCTAAACATACTAAATGCATGTAGTCAAGAATAACTTGACTTACCATATCTAACTTTAAATCCGTCAATGGGGATATACCTACATGATGATCTTTGTCTTCTTGCAAACGAAAGCTTTCATTTGTTCGAAGTGACTGTGAAGTTGTTGAAAATACCATTCTTCCATCATATTCCCCTTCGTCATTGCATCTTTCACAGCCATGATAAGCGTTAAACGATTTGATGCATTTAATATATGCACGTGCAGGAGCGTCGGCAATTACATTTGCTACTCTTATATTATATTTGGTACCCTCAAAATTAATTCCCTCAGATTCAAGTGCTTTCATTTCATTTACAAAACAGTTTAAAAACTCATTCAAACTTCCTGGCTTGCTTTCTCCGCAATAGATTCCTACCACGAAAGGCGGACAATCAGACTGATTTACCCTAACTAAAATAGGCCACATCTGAACATCAGTACTTTTACACAAGGGTGTACCATCAGTGCTTACGCTTAATGTAATAAGATTTTGTAAATCACATTGTGAAAACATTGGATATTTAAAATCTTGCAAACCAGTTCCAATACATTTTTTAATATTATCTTCTATTCCGAAGTAAAAATATTTGCCTCCTGTGATATTTTTGGTGTCTATTGTCCTAGGAGTATGCAAAAGTGTCTTGGCACATATTGGCAAACTACTATCAGGCACACAAGTTTTTACTACTTTTAGAAGTTCTGTTAAGGCATTATGTTTAATATTATGATCTATACTCCATGAAGCTAAACTATTTCTAAAATTGCTATCCTTACACTGACTATTTACGCACTGAACATTGGCACTAAAATTATGATTTAAATTGGGAGGAAACGAATCACTTAAGCTAACTGATTCACAATCGCTGTCATCATGTGTAATATTAACAACAGGTACACTATTCTCAATTTCATGAAGTACTGCAGCAACTTCCTATTGAATTCGCCTCCGCTTACTTCTGTACGACGACATCTTGAGCCCTTGTGCGAGCCGCTTTTCCTCCCTCTAGATCCCTAGTATTCCTAAACCAATTTTGGGTTTTTGTCTTAATTTCAGTCTCGTCGGTTCGCTCAAATCCTGGGCGTAGTCTTATGGCATCTGTTATTAAAAAAACATTGTAGATTAGGTTATAAAATTAATAGCTGAATAGTAGCAGTTGAAGTTAGAATAGGTAAAGGAACCGGAAGACTTGCCTCTCAGAACATTTGCCAGATTGAGTGATTCAAATGATTGCTTTTCATTATGACCAGTATAGTTAATTGACTTTGCCAGTGGTGCAGCAAAGGTTTTTTTCAAGATTGTCCGCACTATTTTTCCAACGTCATTTCCTCCGTACGAAGCACACAAGTCGACCTACAAGGAGCAAAAATAATTTCGAATTATTTGAATAAACAAGTATGGTTTCAAAATTACTATCAACATGTTGAAATAGAACTTGCAAAAAAATTATAGTTGTCGGATCCTTCTTCAATCATCCAAGATTCTAAAGTACTCAGATCTGATGCGGTTTTCAAGGGTAATTTAATTGGTAGATTGATTCGGGTTTTAGAGGACACTTTGCTATTGCCTAGAATTGTTGAATGGATGACCGTTTTCATATCATCTCGAAGTTCAGCGAGCATTCCAAGAATTTTTGTTTCAAAAGCTAAAGAAATTAGAATAAATGTGTCTTTAAACTTGAAATATATATATATGTATTTTAATGTTTATAAAATCAAATATGTAGTACACAGACCGTTTTGTCGAGTACGACAATGTTGGCATGACGTGCATACAGAAATCGGTGTTAGGTTGCCACTAGCTGGAGGAGACTGCAAAGGTGACACAAACAGGGGCCCCTGACCACATGCTGGACTTTCCGAAACTGGTTTATACCCTGATTTAAAAATTAGAGTGGTCTTCGAGGTGGCAGGTGTTTGAAGAACGGAGGGATCTGAAACACGTAAGACGAAGGAATAAAATATATATCACGACACGTTTAATTGTAGTTAATTTAAAATATATACTAGTAGCCACATGAAGAGGCACTGTTTTCGTTACGTCTACAGGCCGGCTGTACTGCCGTAACGTTCGGTCAGTTTTTCAAAAAATGTTTAGGAATATAATACCTTCATGGTTGTCGGTACCAATAGGGTCAATCAGTTCTTCAATACTATCTGATAATGGCTCATAGTTATCCAGTGGATCAGAAGATTCTTCAGAATCTGCGTCGGAGTTGTCACTTGATTTCACTAACTCTAGTCTGGGGACTTTTGATTTGTTAATTCTACTACCGGTATTTCCTCTTCTTCTCTTTACCGCCTTTTCTTTCCTGGACTCCGCATCGGTTGTTAACAGACGCTGACCTGCGGAAAACCGTCTTTCGTGGCGTTTTCCCTTGGAATAGTCCGCTAAATAATTTTAACAATACAATTAAACAATTTAAATAATCAAATACAACTCGTATAATGTTATTACTTGATGCAAAATAATCAGTACTGTTTACTTACATATTCCTTCTTCAATTAGAGTTATTGGTAAGGTAGCCCAGTTAGCTTCAGAATCCCCATTTTTTCTAATTAAAAGTGAAGCAGGTACTGGTGGCCATCTGCAGAACTTTTTATTACTTGTTATCCACTTGGTGGGCACCAACAAGAATTTATCTTCCTCGTCGAAATTAACTAAGGAATACATTTTTATTTTTGGTTTGCCTTACTTTTGTTTCAATAAAATAAAGTTTATTGATGATGTGATGGATGAATAAATATTTACGAACTGATGTTGAGGAACTGCATTGCAGATAAAGTGGAGGGATTATGGTTCTTTGCCCGCTTTAATTCTTGCTTGATGGTGTTTGCTTATGGGTAAATACTATTTTTCCATTATATGAAATATGGAATAAAATATGCGAATATCCCATTAGTTTTATGCATATTTTTTGACGATGGCAGTAAGTCAGAATAAGACCCAAAAATTCCCATGCATAATATGCATATAAACGTTTGCTTTAGTGAAGGATAATTATAAAAGGTACTTTAAGCTGACGAAAAGACGCATTTTAGCGTGGGGAAATTTCAGATATTTCATCTGGTGGGAATGGTGGGATTTCTCTTAAAATCGTCGCATATTCGATGGCTTTTATGCGAGGGATTCTATTTCCAGCATTCCCTCCAGTCCCACCGTAATTAGACCCTTATCCTACCTTCGGTTTTTCCTGGGGTAGCACGGCTACTCGACAATTCGACGCTTCAGCTCCTTTTCCCTTTGCTGTACTTTTTAATACCACCATTATGGCAATTCTTGTTTGTCGTCTCACTGGCCACTTGGACATTCCTTTCTCTCGGAACTTTTATGTGTGCGTTTACAGGGTTATCGGGCAACAAACAGCACAAGTGGGTGGGAGTGCTGGGATACTCGGATATAATATGAGAATGGGATGATGACGTCTAAGGAATAACTATGTTTTGTTTATTATATCCAAATAACCCTTTCACCACTGCCCAGTGTACGCTTTTCATGGCTGAAGGCTGTTGTGTTTAGCACATTTCTTTTACGCCAGGGAATGAATAAAATGGTGAATGAATTGTCCTTATGCTTACATATGGGACGGCATTTTTGGAAACTTTTTTTTGAACACGTACGCAGGCAGGTCTGTTGATCCCTTCCTATTTTACGCTACCTAACAACAGGTTTGTGACAAGTGGTGAATTGTTTTGCAGGGAACAAGTAACAAAGTAAATTTTATTGCTGCCTCTTCAGTTTAGATTTTAAAAAAGTGGAGTTGAGTGCATATGGATTGTGTGGATTATTGGGATGATGTAATATGTGTGATGATGACTATATTGTAATAAAAATGTGTGTTGTATGGTTGCAGGTTCATGGCGATGACCAATCAAGAGTGGCCCGGGCTTTTGTAACAATTCACGTGGCGGATGTTAACGACAATGTGAGTTGCCAGTGCAAGGCAAATTGCGTACCAGCATTCCTCTTTATCAAATACGAAATAAATACTGAGCAGTTCACAACTTCAACCGGAAGTGGTTGTATAGGGCCAACAAAATAAGATACTTTAGGCGTAGCTTTTGCACATTTTATTGTTTGTAGTGGTGGAGTAGTAGTAGTCTTGTACAGACTTGTTGGGAGTGCTAGTTTTTGTGCAAAGTACAAGTGAAACGAGAGTCGTTTAGAAAATTGTTTAAAATTTACGATGTGGTTTTTTGGCGAAACTACTCCGCAGCAGTAAAAGAAGGCTGGAGGGAATGGTGAAATTTTCAAAAGGATTTTTAGCAAAGAAGGAAGAAACAAGATGCTTATCTATGCTCCTCTTCTCTTTTTTTTGTTGAAATGGACGCTTGTGATCTTGATCACCCTGTTACATAAACTTAAACTGCACAAACGTAGCACTTGTACTCGCACATATGCCTCCATAAACATATATACATACTGCCTAAATACATACGGTATACACAGGTTACACCGGTTATGGTGGAGTGGTGAAAGCACCTCTTTATTTCTCTTTGCTATTATTATGGAGAGGCTTTTTTATGGGGGTAGGAGTCCACAATAAAAAGTGGGAGTGGAAGATTAAAATTTTATTTGTTTACTTTTATAGGCACCTCAATTTATGAACTTGCCCTATGTGGCTGTCGTCTCAATGGACGCTAAATCCGGGGACCCTGTAATACAGGTAAGCATACAAATATGTCTTTATGCAAATAAAAAATGTAAGAAGTTCTGAATAAGCTGCACCATCAACATGCTCATCATGGACAAAGTAGACTCCTTTCCATTCCACCACCAAGAAGCTAGGGTTTAACTATCTTTCTTTCTCTCTCTCTCTCTCTCTTCAACTCTTCCCATTACAACTACAGTAACTACAGTACAATTTACAATACCTTTCCCCCTTCATTTTGATATCAAGTCATTTTATCATCATTACAATAAGAGCACATACATGTGTCTGTGTACCTATCCTATTCAGAAAGCTTGTTGTTGCTCGTCCTCTCATCATCATGAAAATAATAAACCCTATTAAACTGTCATTAGAACCACCATTATGATCTCACATGTTTATGTTACTCATTAAGACGTTTCCAATGAGGTGTTACACCACATAGTATGGCATCAAAGAATGAAAAAAAATATCCACGGGGTTGACCTGCATGGTTTTCAAACTTTACCCAGTTAAGGTCCTAAGGTATCTGTTAACGAAAATTGGGCGGACAGACGGCAGGAAAATCATAAAATGATAATGTATGCATTTTGTTGGGTGTGTTGGGAAGGAGGAAGATGGAAGCTTCTTTTGGATGTTACACCAACAACTGCTTACTCCGCATAAAGGTTGCTGTTATTGATGGCACTTGTT
>JAITYZ010001552.1:0-19930 GCA_027744595.1 Paronellides praefectus | reverse complement strand
CTACTGATGTACTCTTTCTTGCCGAAAAGACCAAAACAACAAACAAAATATGTAACAACAGGTGCAACAATGTAACTTTTTAATATGAGGCATGTAAGCCATGCCTTCCATCCACATATCTAAAAATTCTTATAACGCCTCTTATTATTATTATATGTTCAGCTGCTGAAGGAATTTTGTAGCTTCCATCATTACCGTAAGACAGGTAAAAAGAATGGATCGAAGGAAGAAGAGCAAGAGAAAAAAAATTAGTGTGGCAGATTTATTTTGATTATGAGGTTCAGGTGAAAACGTTCAGAATTGCTACTGATTCCTCTGTATATTTTATACTGTTGTGGATGTGATATGATTATTATCAAGAAGAAAAGAGGAGATGTACCTACGTAGAATTTTATTTCTATATCCTCAGGGGACTCTACATCAAATCAGATGCATTAGCAGCAGATCAGATCAGCAGCGATTAAGATGACTGACTTGCTGATTTGAGATGGTAATAATTATATTTTTTTTTCTCTACTTGTTCACTATAACGAGAAGGATGACTGAATATAGGGATATATTTTTAAGAAATGCAGTTGTACATATGCAAGTTTTTTTTTGCAAATTCACTGCAAGAAAAAAATGGGATTTTTTCGTCTTTTGATTTCTTGTCTGTAGTTCATGTACCAAAGTCGATCGGCCTGTTTTCAATGAGATTCCATCATCCACTATTGTTTATGTTTGCATAAATTAAATATTGTTTTTATTGTGCAGACGTACACAAGTAGTATATAAACAGTGGCACGGTGGTGTGGTGTGGTGCGGTGCGTGGAGGACACGTACAATCCATTTCTTTAAAAAAAGAAAGGAAAAAAGTAAGCTTGCTAAAAAATAAAAGAAGAAGAAAGCTTGTACAAATGCCTGTGGTGGGCAGTCGCCGGCACTGCAAGAAGCCTAATTTTATTGCTCCTTTTTTCCTCATTGAAGAGAAGAAAGGCTACAGGAGACAATAAAGATGAGCAAGATGAAAAACAACAAAAAATAAATTTATTATTATTATCCGCTTTTTTCAAACCGGAGAGTGTATATAATGACGTGTGTTTGACTGACGAGAAAGAAGAAAAAACGACTTATTCGGAATGAGTGAAGATGACACGTTGATGATTTAAGACACAAATACACAAATTCATAATATAAAACTGTTATTAAAGTGGCACATAAAGTTGTGCATAATAATATGTACACTTATTAATTTGAAAAAATATGTACCTTGAGAGTAGTATTTTGATGATTGCGATTAATATTTTATTTGTATTTTTTGCAAATTTTAGTTCAAATATGTATGCTTTGTGCATACTCTTGTAGTAGAACCATCAATTTAAATTCAATTTTTATCTCAACTTTTTATCGTTCATGTTTTTTATATATTTTTATTTCTTTTAAACCACTGAGCTGAGTTATAACTTGTGAAGCTCTTTTTCAGCTCTTCTGGTATTTCTGCATAATTTTGTCATAATCTCAAAGGTAAGTAGAAGGGTTCAATCACTTTATCATTCAATACAGTTAGAGTTATGTTGTAGCAGACAATTAAAATGCAAATTGTTATCATTATTATTCTCTTGTTATAAGCACAACTGCTATTATTATTATACAGACATCCATCTTATCTTGTGTGCTGCTGCTCAATAGACTGGCGTAGTGACGCCTGACATGAGCTTAAACAGCTCTTAAGAAACACTATCAAAAAAGATATTTGTCAGAAAGTCAGAAACGACAGGAGCATCAGCAGCGGAGTATATGAAAAAAAAAAATCTGTTTTCCAAGTATTTTATTATTAAGGCGTATTTTGAAATTTTGAAACTCATAAAAAGATTCCCATTCCTGTTATTATAATAAAAGGAGGCGAGTGGTAAACACGGTAAACAAGATGGCAAGAAAGCGTCAACAAAAAAAGGGTACTAGTATTTTTTTTGTAGAGTGGTGCGTGCAAAATGCCAATTTGTTTCATTGAAAGTTGCAAGGAGGAGAAAACCGCAGAAAAATTATGATCTCCTTCGCGGCACGTTACCATCACCATCCTCATCATCCTTTGCCAAAAAACAAGTGTATATGAATACCTACCTATTATAATATGTTGAGTATATAAAGTTATTGTCTTATTTTATTCATAGGGAAAATAAGGTATGAAGATTAAAAAAATGAGCGAGTGAAAAGGCTCCCGCAGTAGTCGATGGTGTGAAATTTATGGGTAATTTACGAGATGAGTGCAGAATACTTTATAAGGTTGAGATATATGCAATGAATAGTGTGAGCTGATTGTAAGCACATCATAATAAAGTTGACTGTTAACAAGACAGAATATAGAAAATGTGTAGTGAAGTGTGTTTGTATCGTCATGTTCCTGGGGTTATGGGGAACATCACACGACACGATACAACAACAAAAAACAAGCTTTAAAATATAAAGAAAGGCTACTTCTTTCAAGTATCCATGTCTTATTTTTCTCTACATGGCAGTTCAACCAACTCCAAAGAAAAAAGACGTGACATGACACAAAAAAATGACGATGATCATGATCATGATTCTACTTTATGCAGGGGTTATTCCGAAAAATTTATATAAAAATTATTTACAATTTGCAATCACGTAACTTGCAAAATGGGTCAATCACACGAGTAGCAATATAAAAAAAATTATTTGAATAAAAAACTTGACCAGTACACCCTTGAGAACTAATAAATTTTTTTGGTATGTTTTATACCACCACCACTGCCACCAAAACAACAACAACAAGTTGATACTATTACATATAAATATCATAAAAGTAAGTCAAGTCAGGTTTTTGTTGTTTGGTGATGAACGTGTCTGTGTTTTAAATAACCCCACTCGGCTCAACTCAACTCTCTCTGGTACGTGATCCAGCAGAACAGATTGAGAGAGAGAGAGAGACATTTAACATTGCATTACATTGCATCGCTATTCAAATCATTCAACACAACATTAATTTCATCACACTCGACCATACCAAGAAAAAATAGCAGGGCAAATCAAAAGTACAAAAAAAATGTACAAGCATATTATACTCATGTTTACAGATGCATACATACCGCATCATATTTGTAGTCATCATATTGGAGTGAATATATAACCATGATTAAACTGTGTGGTCGATGTCCTCTCATCAAAGTATACTTGTTCAACAATACTTCAAACAAAACCCACACAAAATATGCATTTTTGGCGGAGAGAGAAAAAGTGAACAAAGTTGTGTAGTGCATTGTTTGCATAATAATATATATTTTTTATTTTGAAAAAAATATATATCCGTCATCCATCCATTTTTTTCATCTGCTGCTGTTGCATCCAGCGATATTTTGATTATTTGTGTTTTTGCGTGGTGTGTGTGTGCACCTGACTAACAAAATAATAAAAATTCTGGGAGCAAAGTGGCAACTGCACCACACGTACGTGAACACAGGCACATTTTTTTCTTCGACTAATGCCAAAATGCATTTTGCCATGATCATCATTTTCGGAGACTCTTCTTCTGCCTGCTCACATGCATAATAATATGATTTTTTTATTGTTCAGTTGAAATTCTATCGCACTGACTTAGTGACTTCTTTCTTTCCAATTCTTCTCCCATATGAAGAAGAAGAAAAAATACCTACTTCCACTTTACTGCTGCATTGTATTCTTATCAGGCACTTGGCTGGTGTGTGTGGTGTGGTGGTTATTTTTTTTGGTGTGCCGTCGTCGAGCGCCCTGCCAGGCTACATAAGACCTCTTTTACCTTCAACTTTTTTTTGTGAAGTGAGTGAACATCCCGTTCATTTTGGTGGGCGAGAGGAGAATATAAAACGAGCAGTTAGTTAGCAGGGAAGAGAGGATCATCATCATCATCATCATCATCATCATCATTTCCCTCAACAAGCTGGTTAACATTCAGGTCCAGTGCCAAACAGTTGTACCAGAGCACAAGCAGCAGTTTCAGACAAGATGAAGAAGAATAAAACTTATACTCATCGTCTCCCTCTCTATATACTCGTGTTGGTGTGAGTTGACGATCATGACGACGACCCGACCAGCCCATTCAATTTCTATACAGCAGGAAAAACTTATAAAAGAGAAATACATATAAAAAAAGTTGGCTGGTCGCTGGTCGAGTTTAGTTTTGTTTGTTGCAGTGCAGTTGGACTTTTTTTATTGTATTTATCCATCCATCCCCCTCTTTATTTCAAGTCAGGTCTTTTTTCCTTTCATTTGCCAGCCACTTTTTTGGTATGGCAGAAGTATAACAATGAATGTTTTCCTTGTGTTACTCAACGACCTTCCAAGGTGAGTATTTGTTGAGTTGTAAGAAAGAGAGAGACAGTCAGAAAAAAAAGTGAAAAGTCGTTGCAGAGCTTTTGTACATGAAACATGGAATCACGTACACAAACATAGCCAAACATTTATTCTCCTTTTTGTTTTTGAAAGAATCATAATAATAATAATAATAATTGTAACACGATATTTTTTAAATCCAAGGAGTGAAATAAACCCCAGGTACACCTGAGAGGAATGACTCAAAGTTTAGATTTCATGAGGAAAAAAGTAATGGGCAAAAGTGTTTTCGTTATTCTTTTTTTAAACTGAAGTATTATTGCTTGTTTTGCTCTCATGTTTGAAATTGCTGTGTGGGTATTTTTGTGTATAGCAGGTCAAGCAATTGAACTGATCAAGTAAACATTTTATTTTGGTTTGTAACGAGACTGATGAAAACAAGAAGGACTCTAAATTAAAGATTGATGGGAAATGAAAAGCTACTCTCACTTTTACCAAAATAATACACTGTATGTTAATTTAATGCTAGTATTCAATGCTTTCATCTCCTAGTCCAGTGGACCAATTGATGATTATACTTGTTAAGGACTGTGCTAAACTCAAGAAAACACCATGGTTTGCTATGTTCGTCCGCTGCTTACCTTCCGCGTCTTAATACCTTTTATTCGGTCTTGTACCCAACGACGCAAATTAAAGATCTGTGAGGTGTTTTGTTGTTCAACTAAAATCTATAGTCACCTCTGGGGTAAAAGGGGTAAAAATGGGACTAGTAATTAGTCCACTCCACACGAATTTTTTTTTATTGAAAACTCAGCCCTTCCTTACAACAGTACAGTTTATGTATAGCTTATTATTATTATTATTATTATTATTAATGAACGTCAGGAGTGAAACGTGTTTATCCATTAGTATCTTTTTCTGTGATTACCTTCAATTCAATGAGAGCAATATGCCATTCACAAACGGCTTCAAAAACTGTGAATCGTATCATTTGATAACTTTTTTTGTACTCACTCAAATATGTATGTATTTTTTGGTTGGAAAGCAAAAAAAAGGGAAGAGCGTATAATAAAGCGAGGAAAGTGCTATTGCATCACATCACACAACCAACCGCCAAGATGATGATCATCTTTTTTTGTAGGGTACCCATTCCCAAACTCTTTCCAGTAAAAAAATATATATATATTTTCTCGTTGGTTCGTGCAATTTTATTTTTCCCCAATTTTTCACCGCTTTTTACTCGAATGCTACTACGTTCCATCATGTAACACTAGTAATGTTACTACATAACGAAAGTAAAATCAGGAAAAAGAAATTCCTTCAAAAGCAGCAGCAAAAGGAATTGAACGTGCTCCTGCAGAAAGGTCTATTCATTCATCTAGCAAACTAAACGTGAAACGTTTCTACTCCGTACTGAGATGAGAGAGAGAGAGGAAAGAAAGAGGAAATGCTATGAAAGCAAAATGAAATTCTAAAAGCATTTTCATTTAAAAAGTGAAATCACGTACACAGCGAGCCACGAGCTTGGAGCATGGTCTGGCATTACAAATGAGCTTCTAAAAAGTTTCTGTCTCTCTCGCCTCGCGTATAATACTCAACTCGTACGCCATACTATCCTTCTCGCTCTCACCAACATACGTGTCTGAGATAGCAAGAGGACCCGAGTAGTAACAAAAGTAAAATCCGAACAAATGAACCAAAACCAGCAAAGAAACGCAAGTTACAAAAAAAAACTTTGGCTGTATATTTATTTGTATGTAGGTAGTATATGGTACTTACATACAAGTAGTAGAAAAGAAAAAACGTACGTATTTGCCTGTCTGGGTTGGTGTACGATGAAAACGTAGTTATCTCACGCAGAAAAATGTATCATTATCCAGCTTCAAGTGTAGCAATAGGCTATAGCGCTATGATGATTCTTCGAAGACCTTCTACTGGGGCTTCTAGTGACAAAAATTTAGTTTTTAATGTGTTGATTGAATTTCCAATTATTTTACCTATTTTTCCTAAACATTTCACTTTTTCAATTATATTGTTTCTTCAGTACGCACAACAATATTTACAGTTACTCGACCTTTAAAGATATCCAATACTGGAGTTTATTTTGAAAAATATGATGACGTCAAAATTGTACAATATTAATGATGCGAGCAAGTGCAAAGAAACAAACACGAGTTTTGACAGTACCAATAATACGACATACTCCATCATACAGAATAACACGACAAATGTGATGCATCATGCTAAAAAAGTACAATAGCTATATGTACTACACAATGGAATGGAAGCAAAAATGAGACAAGTATTTGCAATGAAATGATCCTCTCCACGGACTTCTTTTCTTCTTGCGTTTTTCTCCATGATGTCATATGAAGGCATTCTATAACTTGAAATGATGTGTGGATGGTATGATATGTACATATATGACTTGACTATATAGTTTAAGTTGGTTGTATAAAAGAAGAAAGAGAAACGATCAATAAGTGCACTTCTCTTGTATTCACTTCTGAATACCAATGAGCTAAAAAAGGAGGATCCTTCTTTGTACCAAAATACAACATAAGCCAAGATGATGATCATCATCATAGTGCTGGTTGACTTATAGCTTTAACCAGCAAAACCTTCCCCCAAAAAGTACTTTTATATTTTAGGGAGAATACAAACAGGGAGAAGATCATTAAACGTCATAAAGCACGCTGAAACGATCACCAGAAATAATGCTTTTCTTCTCAGGTGGCCCAAAGGCATGCACACAAAAAACACATACGAACGCATTACAGATGAAATATTATTATGAATGAACTCCCTTACTCCTTGTGTATTATTATGATGATCATGCTCATATATTAGAATTTTTCTCCATTTAAAACCATGATAGCCTGATAAACCGAAGATGATATGGTTTGTTTTGGTTGTAAATCGTGAGAAAAGGCGGGCACTCTTCTTTAATGTGATAGCAATTTAGGCTTAGCCGAATAGGCATATAGGCAATTTTGAAAGCAATAATTTTACATCTTCAAAAAAATACACTCAAATATTCAAAATACGAATATAGTACATTACATAGGCAACATTACACCATAGACGAATGATAGCAATGGTGAAGGAAATAGGAAGAGGGAAAACACGAACGAATAGCAAATGAGTAGGCTGTGTATTGCTTGGAAAAAGGCAGGTAAAGCACAAACACACGCTACACTATTATCATCGTCATCATCATCATCATCGCGTCAATATTGCCAACCTCAATATACTCACGCACAGTACACTCTTCCGCACATCCCTGTATGTATCATCATCTTTTTTTGTGATCATGATCATCGTCTTGTGGTGGTGGTGGTAGTCGCTTTAACAGCTTGAGATATGTTGAGAGGCGGAAGGTGTGCAATATGAGTCTGCGAACAGCGAATGTCGAACGAAGAATGTGAGCGAGCAGCGAAAAGGGAGTAAAAAAAGGAGAGTNGCGAGCAGCGAAAAGGGAGTAAAAAAAGGAGAGTACACAATCAAAATCGGAATACAAGCACGTACACAAAAGTATCATAGACAGGCATATATATTCACAGAAAAATTTTCACGCAGCAGCATATCCCCACGTAAAAAAACATAGTGTGTGCTCTACTCGACTCGCTTCCTCGTAGTACTTTTGTGAGTGTACCGTGTAAATAGGTAAAGCGATTATCATTGGTGGAGGCGGAGGCACGTTACTGAGCAGGTGCTTTTATTGATTTTTCCCTTTTTTACGCCTGCAGTCATTATTATTACAGCCGTAAGGCTACGTGCTCATATTTCGCACGGACTAGCTCTCTGCCATGTAGTCTGCTACGAGTGTGTGCACCTCGTGCTATTATTATTATTATTATTATTATTGTGTGTGCGTAGTTTTTTGTCATGTAATCCTATAAAATGATTGTGTTGTTGGGTGTTATATTAGTATGGCTGACATGCTTCTTCATTTGTTTACTATTTCATTTCACTCATCTAATTTCTTTTGTTATACTTTTTTATCGTTTTTATGAATGATGATGATGTCGGTGGTTGTGCAGGTAATGCAATTTGCACCCCGTAAAAACAAATTACGTTTTCAGCTGGTTAAAACAATATCCTAAATATATTTTTTCTCTTTCCATGTTCCATGAAATGCATCAGTGTGTGTATTTATTCATATATGTCTGAGGTAGATATTTTATAATTTATTTAAGAATTTAAAAAAGGAAATTAAGCTCGCAACCGTTTTTCTCACTGTGAGTCCAAAACTCCTCCAGAAACTAAATCAGGGTCACTATTTTTGTGCTGCAATGCATGTAGGTAAAATAATGCACAGGCGTGTGTAGCACAACGAAAATTTTTATTTAAAAGGCTATTCATCTTTCTTGAAAATTATGACCAGCTTTTTTTGTTCTTGCACCGCTGCTGCTGATCTATGTACCTAAGTACATCGATCCCCTCTTCCGTTTTCATTTCAAACAAGTAATTTGTTAAGTATGTTCCAATTCTGAAAAGTGTAATTATGCAAGTGGTGTTAAAATACATTTAAATACGGCTAACGATCATGCACCGTTCCAGCAGGACGAAGGGGAAAAGGCGTACAAAAAAGTCATAAATCCCCGTAAAAATGATGACTTAAGACAAAGAAGTGAACGGTACCTTAACAATATTTTTTTAACGGTGTGGGCTCCAATATTGTAGCATTTAATGAAATATTATAGTGCAATACATCTTTCGGTTTTGATTTCATCAACATCAACATCATCAACAAGAGCAAAGGAAAACAAAGCCATCTTGTATGTTATACTCCCGTGGTACTCCATTTTAAAATTGTTTTGCATGACAAAAGGTCATTTGCGCTTTGTTTTGAAAATCTCAAAGGAATGAATAATATGTTGTATTAATCATGTACAAAGCTTCACAAGTATTTTTTTAAAGGACCAAACCTGCTTAAGTTTTTAACAGTTGACTGTTTTTTAGTTCGACGTCATAAAAATATTATTCCAACATCAGATCTTCCCAATTGGAAATAGATCTGAAATTTTATCCACCTCGTAGTTACTCCCGTGGTACTCCATTTTAAAATTGTTTTGCATGACAAAAGGTCATTTGCGCTTTGTTTTGAAAATCTCAAAGGAATGAATAATTTGTTGTATTAATCATGTATAAAGCTTCACAAGTATTTTTAAAGGACCAAACCTGCTAAAGTTTTTAACAGTTGAACGTTTTTTAGTTCGACGTCATAAAAAATATTATTCCAACATGTGATATACCACTTCAGAAGAAGATGTAAAGAACTCCTCAACCTATGATTGATTGCTGAGTATTTATAGTTTAAAATTATAACTAACAAACTAAACTCAATAAAATAATAAACAGCAACAGTAAAAAATAATTTCGCTAAAAACATACCGAGCATTCATGTGTGCGGGAGCGGTCATGTCATCAACCCCAGGTTTCCTAAAAACAGAAAAAACACATTTTTTCTTAATTATATTTATATTATTTATTTTTATAGAAAACAAAAGAATTTATTTATACGGAAGAATTATTTTATTTTTTTAGGAAAACAATATTTTTCCCTTAGTTTTGCAGTGCCGCTTTTCCTTCCACAACTGTCGCGCTTTATTCTACCATCATTTTATTCTCCTTTACACACAGCTTATCTGTCATCCGCATTTTTCACTGTCCAATTCTAGAACGTTTCCTTTTTCTAATGATATTACTCCCAATTGGGAACAAGAAGAAGATGAAAAGAAATACAGATTGCTAGACACACAGAGACACGCACAAACACAAGCTGCTTCTTCATTTCATCATGACAGTGAAAGAAAGGATATACATAACTCAAACAATCACAATCAGTTTTTTTTGTGTCAAAGAAGAAAAAGCCTAGAGATCCACATGACACATACCTACACTCAAGTAGTAGCATTTTAGGGGATCCAATAAAATAAATGAGCATTTTATGTTGAACGCTACACCAATTTATATGAAAAATATCCCATTTTTACCCTTGTCTCCTTTAACAAAAACCAACTGACTTGACTAAGTAGCTATATTTCGTATCAGTAATTCAGAGTAGACATATTATTATGACTTTTTGATATTGATGGATCACATACATTAGCTGTGTTACAAATACACACAATAAACAAAAAAAAATATATAATTTTTTTCCGGTAGCTGCCGCATTTTCTGTTGATACTCCGCTACCGTCTTTTTTCTCTCTCTTTTCCTATCGTTCGACTTATTAGAGTAAAGGTATAATTCGCTTCACCTTTTTATCTCCGATAACTTGTCTGTTCCATTAATGGGATGACATATTGTAAACCATTTTTTTTCTTGGTGAAACTTTACCTTTGGTGGAATCCGTTGTATGTAATACACTTTATATTGGAACATTACAATTAAAAAGTAACAAGAGATGACTAAGAAGCGCAGTGGAAAAAAAATGCACTTTGTCATTTGATGCTCATTTTTAGCTTTGTATATACCCATATAATACTCTGCTGTCATACGTTTTTTTTTCTCTCTCAAAGATAATATCTGGGTCAGTCGGAAAAAATGCTTTCCTTTTTTTTCTTCCCTTTGCTGCTGATGCCAATCATCAGTCATTTTCATTTCAGAGAGTTTTGTTATCAGTTATTTTCGTCTCCTCTCTCCTCACAATTTTTTCCCACTGACTCCTCAGCTAATAAATACAAAAGCGTAATGAGTTGGGTGAGAGAAAATATTCATAAAAGACGATTAATCTTGAGAGATCACCACCACCATTGAACAATCAATCTACATTATTATTAGTAGTAGCAGTACGTATGTATGTAACATATTAAGTACATGTTATATAATTCGCATAAACGACATAATATGCATTTACGTACGTAGGTATTCCAATTCCAAGCTGTAATAATTCCACTTGGGTTTTAATGGCATCCCATTTGAAGACTGTAAATTACATTACATTACTACTGTAAAACTAGTAATTTCCTATTAAATCCCCTTTAAACATTTCCGGTTCTCATAAAACCCCCAAAAAATAAAACTCAATGGTTTTAATGTGAGTTTAACAACTTTAAAATGAACCATTATTTTGATAATTTGATGGGCTTCTTAAGTGTTTTTTAAGGATATTTATACATCCGCGTGAGCAAAACTGCTCATCAAATTAAAATAATCACTCTGTCATCATAATCTTCATCAAAATGATCATAATTGTGTGTATTTATAATGGGTTTTGACAAGACTTTTTTTTCTACCAATTTTCTTTATATTGTGTTCGTTGATTGTCGTGTAATTTTCAATTAACACAAAACAAGCACAATAAAAACTTGGTTGTGTGCTGTGAAATAAAAATTGAAAATATAAAAATGTATACCTACATTACATAGTAGGTACGCTACGTACACACGCAATGCGATGATTTGCTTTGTTTTAATGAGGAAGACCAAACCAAATTAGGTTTTGTATGCACTTCTCTCTCATACTCATATAATTACTTTTGAAAATGTTAACAATAAATGAAGTTTGATTGATTTCAACTGTAATTTTAAAGTCAGCAGGGGGAATCACTATAAAAGTACACAAAATAATGTAGGTATAATCTATACACTACTCAATGATCACACGCATTTGTATACCTAACATAATGGATAAGTATCAAAAACAAAAATATTTATCACGACAGAATCTTGATTCCAATAAATTTTGACTTGACTTGTATTGGTATTTAAAATAGCATCTATTTACTTGATATTTTATGCATATTATCATGTGCTCAGGTATTTGCATGGGAAAAAGAACAGGTTAAAAAAAGAATAAAGAAAATCGAAAAGAGTCATCGCTATAAGGTATTACTGTTTTGGGAAAAGGAATATGTATTTGTATGGATGGATGCGACCAGAGAGTAAAAACTTTGAGAATAAAACGAAATGCTTTTGTTTGATGAGCAGTGTAACTTTTTTTTTGAAGCGAACATAAAAAAGAGTTTTATTTTAGCCATCTACAAGCTCCTCGTTACATAAAATATGATTCAACAACCGACAACAACAGAGCAACAATGAAACAACAGCAACAAGAGACAAAACAAAACATTGTTCATTCACATATTATAGTATTATTATTATTGTTATTGCTTTCGGAATGATACTATTGAAAGGAGTAAATGACCCATGCACTGCACACACACAGGCATACATGATGACGAACAGACATGAAGGAAGAGAGGCATCTCTATAAAAACAATATGCAGTTTAAATTTATTTATGATGAAAATAATAAAGCAACACTGTTGTTAAACTTTACTGTTTGTGTGAGTAAAAAAAATAAATGTTTGAATTTTTTTTATATGCATGTTAACTGGAGATTTTAAGGGCTCTTTTGTTGTGGTCTTGTATAGCCTTCTCTGGTCACCACCACCACGTCCAGGTATTCTAATACAGCCACTAAATAACATGAAATTTAAAAAACCGTAAAATAGTTTGGAAAAAAGGGTTCCTATCTTGTACTTAGTGCAGACAAAAGATATCAACAGGCAATGTCATAACTCATTGAAAACGACAATTCACTCGGTTTAAAAAAACTAAAGAAAAACTGAATATTTTTTTTACAAGAATTTTTTTTACATTTTTAATGGTTTAGTCTTAGTCATCAACGATTTTTGTTTTTTAGAGTCTGAGAACCGTAAGTACCGTTTATATTTTGATTTTAATAGCCTTTTATTACGTTAAGATTCCAGGTTGGAGTAATTGAAGACAAAATCTAATATCACACCAAAATCAAAGAACTTTGGGGAAATAAATAATGTCGTTTAACTTAACAATTTAAAAGAGTAAAGTGAATTTCAAGCAATCACTGCTCTGCCTCTGCCAAAAATTCGCAATCATAAGCAACAAGTCGATATTGTAAGCATTACGTGCGTTTTTGTATAATAACCTTTTATTTCAACGCTTTTAGCCATTATCATGCAAATAATTACTACTTTCACAGTATTTCTCATTAAACCTCTATATATATCCAGTTGATGAAACACCCAAAGAAAAAAAACTGCAAAAAAATTGTATTTTTAAAACCCCCCAAAAAATTCATAAATAATACGTCCAGCAAACTAACCACTGCCAATAATAATATGCTGATTTGATGCTTGTTTATTATTACGCTATCCTAATAAATTTTGATTATACACGGCCACAACCACTATTTACTTGTGCCATGAAGTAGATAAGCCACTACTACATAGAATACACATGCATACATACAACAACAGCACTGCCATCACACCACACCACCACCACAATCACTCTTGTCTTTTTAGTGTGGTCAATTAATCACAATTTACATAAAAGGCCACCGACAAGTTGTTAGTGCAGCGGTGTTTTTCCTTTTAAAAAATTCACATCTACTACTACAACAACTACTACATCTACCTGCTCCTCCGAGTCTCCGAATAAATAAAAAGAATACAATACAAAATTACACACTTTACTTTTTGGAGAGTTCCACCTCTCCTGTTTTCACAGAGATGCAAAGAATATGTACATAACCCTACATACATACATACATACATGCATACATACATATTATATAATGGATTATTATTATCATCGTCTTACGGAAAATAACAACATCACACAGAGAGGAACCCATCCTTCTTCATGCTTTTTTGTATGAATTAGCTAAATTAATGCAAAATAAAACAGTCAAGAGACAGAGGAACACCCCTCCCAATATGCTTGCAAATAAGCAAAAAAACGAAAAAAGAAGACAAAAATTATGCGCACAATAATACATATTGTTACACCTTGTGTGTGTGTACATGAAAACAAACGTAGCGAATGGAATGATTCAAGTAAAGAAACACGGCAGGTTCTTTATGAGATGAAGAAGAAAAAAATCATTGCGCTGCTGTAAAATACCTTGTATTTCTTTTTCTTTCTGTTTTTTTCTTTAGAGAAAAAGGAGGAAAATAAAATGTAAACGCAAAAAACTCACAATCAGCGCTGCTGCTGCTGACTGGCTTTAAAAAAGGGTGATGATGATGACGGGGGTGTGAATCCTCGTGATCGTGTGGTGATATGATAATATTTTATACATTATTATGCATGTTTTTGTATTGTTTGTTGTGTTTTTATTCCATCTCCATTTGCCACTTATTGTGCAGGAGTCTTTTTTTCCTACTTGATCATTAGTTTGTTGATTGCTTATTATTTTTTTGTTGGTGTTGTTGTTTGTTGGCTCTTTCATTTTCATCTTCTCTCTTTCTTTACTCTTTTTTTATTTCATGTTGAAAATTGCATCTTGTTCGGCGAAACTTGAATTTTGCTTCTTTGTTTAATTTATTTACGCACATTACCTTAATTTATTGTGTAAAGTGTAATTTTCTTTCACCAGTCAATTCTTATGGAGATAGACAAATTATGTAAAAAGCGTCATAAAATTTACATTGACTTGGACTGGTCAGGTATACAAGGTGGTTTGGGTATATGGGTTCGGTTTAGTTTTTTTTGGTGGCTGGCAAAACTCTGTATAAACATGTGGCATAAAGCACCAACCACAACCAAAAGACTTGCAATTTTTCTGGTTTTCTGATCCATTTTTATTGCAAAGTAAGGTGGATATTAAATCCTCATCACACCACTACTGCTCCCGTGTCATTTGATTTTGCCAATTTGCACTTTCTAATGAAGAATCAGTGTGTGTACAGAACTTGAAGTTAATTAATTTTTTTATTTAATAAAGTGTGACTTGTAGGAATTAAAATTTGAAAATTATTATGATTTACACCCAAGCTTTTATTATTATAAATCCTAAAAAATGTAATGAAAATTATTACAAAAAAAAATAAACCTACAAAGTTTGTTCATTATGCCAACTGGTGTGTATCATCCGAGCTTTATACGCACAGCAAGTTAACTACCTGGTCATATTGTTATGTTAACTAGCTCAACGAAAGAAAAAAGGAATCAGTTTACCTACTTGTAAATGAGTAGTAGTAATCAAGTGGACGATAGCGAGTAGAAAATGTATAGCTTCCTGCTCAACTACACACAAGTCAGTAAAGAGCAGAGAGAGATAAGATGATTGCAAGGTAAGGTTAACGAGTACAAATAAAGCAAGTAGGTAGGTAAAATAGTAGAGTGTCATATTACAACAAATTACATGGGTATCAAGAGAATAAGATTCAGCTCTTCTTTACTTTAAACATAGTTGTTGTAAAACATCCAAAAATGTGATCATGATCATGTGACACATGATCATGTCATGTCGTTCAAGTGTATTCATAACATCTATGTGTGCTCTGATATATCTGTGTGGTGGTTTTCTCAGAATCTCAACTCAACCTTTCTTTAATTATTTATTGCATTTCATAATATACTCCTTGCTTTCATTTTATTCTTGTCCATTTCTTTTTATAAAAAAAAGCTGTGAAAAAACTGAATAAATATGTACAACAGCAGAGCCCTATGTGGTTTTAGTGGTTATATGGCGTTGAGTAAAAACTGCGCATGGATTATTATATTTTTTTAACTTCAACGACTGCTGCTGCTGCCCTGCTGCTGTTGACGGTAACTGAATATTATAGTGAACTGCTGCTGCGTTTTAATAAGATGCAAATTTTTATAGGCCGAGTTTAACACACAATGCCTCCAACTGATCATGATGTTGGTGATTTTCCCGACTCACTTGACTCAAAAAACTGGCAGGAGAAAAAAAATACATCACGAGTGCATCTTCATTGTCATTTGTCATAGAGATGCTATATTATGCGAGCATCAATACAGTGTCGTCATATAAGCATGTATATTAACATAAGGAAAAGGATTATAATTTGTGCACCTGTGCACGTATTACTACATGTTATCTAAGAGATCTAAGTAGGTATCTACGTGTTAATTTGATAAGAGCTTTAAAAAAATAGTAACTTGACCAACAAATGATGCATTATTTGGCATTTTGTTTTGCAAATTGCGATTATCATATAACCCATTAGTTGTTCAAATTGACAAAAAAATAAAGGATTTATGCCGCGCATCAAACCGTAAAATGACAATTATCTTTTTTGCATTTTGCCGCTACAGCTACCGTTCCGTTGTTTGGTTGGAATGAAAAGAGAACGGAGTAGGATAATAAGACGCAATCAACCATGAAACATGATGATGACTTAAATTGAAGTAATAATTTTTCAACTCTTTTTTTCTTGTCAATTTTGATATTCGCCATAAACTTGCCAGTGATTCATATGACACTCTGTTGTGTTTTGTTGGTTTGTGTCAAAAAAGCATGCAGGGTTCTGGTTTCAACCCAGCAAATGAAAAAAAAATATGTTATTTTTATTTTTATTCTATTTGTTTTATGAGTGTGTAAGGTCATCCGATAAAAAAGATGTCATTTTAGACCAACCGCTGCTTCTTAGAAAAAAATAGTTGCAATGATGTTGTGCGAATACCAGGAAAAAATATCAGATTACGGTTACATGTATCACTATACTTTACACACAGAGCACACAGCTTGCTATTAAAAAATATATTTGTGAAAACACAAGTATAAACTTACAATTTAACGAGCATCATGAGCAATTAAATTGTCATTCTCTCTCGTCACAGCAGTAGTCCATGTGGGCACAAAAATAATACTTAAAACTTTTTTTTTCTATTTTTCGTTTAAAATTTCGCAAATTGTAAAAAACAGGTCATTTATAGCTTCTCAAGTTTTATTTTTACTACAAAGCTTTTTTGTTTTCTTTATTGTTTGGCTTTCTTGGAATTGTACCAGTCGCTATATTAGCGGAGCTGTGTATTTACTAAAAAGCAACAAGTGTATCACTCAATCACATATGCACTCGCAAGAAAAGAGTATCAAATAACAAACAACCTGTCACTATATACTACTCATAATACACCACAATTTACAACCAAACTAATCACAGTACCGGAAATGAAAGTTGTAATAAAAAAAAGAATCTTGTGGTCACTTTTTTGACAGATATTTCCAGAGAGGGAAAATCAAAAAGTTTTTTATCTTATAAAATAAATTGTTATCCTTCCTAGAAAGGTAAATTGGATGAGGAGGACTAGTTTTTTGTCTTGTAAATTATTTTTCTCTAAAAATAATATTTTTTTTACTATCACCACGAAAAATAATATCTTGTAAAAATGTATAACAAAAGTATATCCTAATAAAAATGGAGCATGATGATGATGATGACGCGATGATATTATTGGGTAATGCGGTATGCAGTTCCGGCAGAGCTGTATCCGTCACGGTAATTTGACACAGTGGAGAAAAAGTACACAAAAAAAGCAATACTGTTTTTGTCCTTTTTTTCTTCTTTTGTTGCTTTTTGGTAGTAAAAACCGTAACAATAGGATGGAGATGATGACGATACAATAAAAAAGCTACTGTAACAGTAGTAGTGTTGGCGTCTACTACTCAACTACACACAATATTTAATTGACAATGCTGTTTTTGTTCTGAATAATAATAATACGCTGCTGTGCTAATCAAAAGGCTATAGGTAATCGGTAACAATAGAATATAAACATGTACAGTAGCTCCAGCGCAATTAACTAACCGATTTTTTTGTCGTCGCAGCAACAGCGGACGACAACTGAGCTGTGTTGCTGCTATATTATGTATCGATTCCAGATCAGATTACAGTACCAAAAAATCTATAAAAACACACACACTGTTTTAATAGATGAATAGATTGAATTTTTGACACAAAAAAATATGTAGGTCCAATCAAAAGTCTAGGGTCTCAGTCATCACTACTTCTCGTCGTTGACGTTGATTTGATGGAAAAGCAATCACGGCACCACTAGTGCGAGACGGATGATTTTTATCAATAAAAAAATGTGTATCACAAAACAAAAAAAACGAGGAGAAAAATCAACACAAAATTAACAAATTAAAGCGTGGGGTAAACGGGAAACTGAAGAGTGCACCGTGGAAATTTTTAATTATAACAACGGCAAACAGGAATACAGCTTTGTTGGCAAATGCGCAACAGTGTGGATTTTTAAAAAAAAAAGTGATATGCATTTATGCATGGAGTACGCAATACGCATGTGCTTCTCGCTCTTGATTTGTCACGGCACAGGAGAAAAAACACAGATCTTGTCTCTGAACACCCCGGCCCTTAAGAAAAAAAAGTGTTGGAGCAAAGGAACGCACAGAGGACACGTAGGGTACTTACACCGTCACTATACCTAACAATACTGACTCTCAAGCTTTGGTTTGTGGTCTCACTGGATGGAAAATTGGTAGAGAATCTACCTTTCCCCTTTTGCCTGATCCCCTTTGTCAAATGCATGAAAATCAGTTGTTGATGTTGTTGGAATGAGGATTTTAAAAAAAGCTTGAGAGAGAGAGAGATGAGCTCTGGTAAAAAGGTTTTGGTACTGCAGTGGTAATAATAATAATAACAATAATAATGTGGATGGTAGTGATGATGACGGTGTGGTGGTAAGGTGAGCATTGAAAGAGTACTGAAACCTGGTTTAGCTTAAAGGTCTTCAACTACTCACCTTGTTCTTCTTCAATCTTTTTATTTCTTCGTCCCTCTCTCTCATTCTCTCTGTCTCTTTGAAAAGAAGTTACGGCAGCATCAGCAGCAGGAATCAGCAGAAGCAGCATCAGCAGCATCATCAACTTGATCATTTTAGTTTTACATTAACATTGTATATTATTATGTGAGATGTTAGTGAGAAAGAATCATCATAAAAAAGAAAAAAAGATGCGTATGTATACGTAACACCACCACACATGCATATGATATTATTATATATGCTGCTGTTATGTTGTTGCTGTGATTGTACATGGGTTGGTAGTGATGATGACGGTGTGGTGGTAAGGTGAGCATTGAAAGAGTACTGAAACCTGGTTTAGCTTAAAGGTCTTCAACTACTCACCTTGTTCTTCTTCAATCTTTTTTTTCTTCGGCCCTCTCTCTCATTCTCTCTGTCTCTTTGAAAAGAAGTTACGGCAGCATCAGCAGCAGGAATCAGAGACAGCAGAAGCAGCAGCAGCAGCATCATCAACTTGATCATTTTAGTTTTACATTAACATTGTATATTATTATGTGAGATGTGAGTGAGAAAGAATCATCAAACAAAAAAAGAAAAAAGATGCGTATGTATACGTAACACCACCACACATGCATATGATATTATTATATATGCTGCTGTTATGTTGTTGCTGTGATTGTACATGGGTTTCTCCCAAATACATAAGTATATTTATGTGTTTGTTCCTATGAATGTACAAATGAATGTAAAGGCATGTGTGTGAGTGTGAGGTTAGCCAGGTTAGTAAAGAGCAGTGACTACAATGCACATCTGCATAAGATCCATACTAGCAATCGTCTTCATCTTCGTGAGACCATCAATAAGAAAACAAATTCAATCCAATCGGTTAGCTACTTCTTCTGAAGATGATGATGCTGTCTGCTGCTCATTCTGATGCTAGTTGATATTTTTTGTTTTAGAAAAATAAGCGTGGTCATTCATTTAACAGGGTGCACCGAGAATGGAAGGAGACACTTTATAAAAAAAACTTTAAATCACAACCACTTTATGTTTTGTGAAGGTGTAAAGTAAATGCATGCAAAATTGGATGTTGCTCCTACTTTTTTTGCAAATGA
>JAITYZ010001551.1:0-12729 GCA_027744595.1 Paronellides praefectus | reverse complement strand
TAAAAACCCTTTGTATTTGGAAAGAAAAAATGTTACGTGATGTGTATAAATGTACCTACCTATATTAAAATAGTTGAACCTGAGGAAATGGGAACGACAGATCAAAAGAAAAGGAAAAAAACGAAAGGAAAAAGTATCCATGTGTTTTTAGGACAAACAAAAAAAAGAGCAAAAGAATATAGTTCACATTTTTAGCAATTTGAATTGTTTGAATAACAAAGAAGTACCACTCAAAGTGTTATTACAGTGTCATAGGTCTGTATCACCGTATCTTGTGTACGCGGTATCGCTATACTATTTATATTGCTATATTTTGGGAGTAAAAGTGTTATGTAAAGTGTGCAATTTTATATGTGTACAAAACTTGGAGAAAGTTTGCTTTTGTTTGTTCGCATTACATATTAAGGTAGATGAAATGATTAGCGGGATGTTTCATTAACTCCTGACTCACAAGTTGAATGGCTGATACGGTTACAGTGTTGCTTAACTTTTTACTTTACAAAAAAAATGAAAGAACCTAAGATTCTCATTCATAATCTATTAAAATCACGGTCACATGAAAATTAGCCAATTTAAAAGTTTACAAGCAGAAAACACATTTAAAAAATTATAATGCCAGTGATGAGTATCTGCCTGCATAATTAATATATGATAAGATAAGATGACAATATTTATTTTTTAAGTATTTATACCAATAATAATATTTTAAAGACTGCTTGGATTACTTCTAATACTTGGAAAGATTACTTTTAATAATATTTGGCTTCTCTTTGGTAAATATGTGAATAAAGAGCATTCTTTATTCTTGTTGTTGACAAATTATCCTGGCATCATGCAATATAATAAGCTGAATGGGTACTTATATGTTGGTATAATGTTGGTATATAGGCTACACCATAGTAGTGTCTTATCAAATCTTGTTTACTTTCTCCTCCAAAACTCCTATCCGTAAAGAGTCTAAAGAGAAAAAACTACTACACAAACATATATGTACTTAAAATAAATAACAAAAGAAGATAAAACCGACCTCGGTTAAAAGGAATGCCGAGTTGAAAAGATGTTTTTTATATGAATGAATGCAAACAAAAAAAAAAGTACACAACTTGCTTGCATCCGAATCTCCGGAGAAGAATAATCCGATTCCATACATAAAATAAGAAAGGAAGAAAGAAGGTTCACAAAATGCAGTACAGTTTCCAGTCATGACTTCTCGTATAAATTGGTATTACCCGACGTTCCATTGTTGTTTTGAGTTTTCACACACAAAGTCGTATTGTGTGTATGTGCTTTCTTTCTTTCCTTTTCTCTCGCCCCGTCTATTTGTGAAATGGTGCTTATTGCTTCTTGTACGCTGTATCATCCCGCCTTTTGTCATTCTAAGCCTTTTTTACCAAAACTTAAAGCTTTTCCTCATACTACTATATTATATGGAGGGAGTGTATGGATACCTATAAAGTATAGATTTTTTTCCTTTATTTCTTCATAAGTCCCAATGTCTCTTTCCAATTTCTCAAGAAGTGTATACAAGCACCATTAGTAGCGCCTACATTTTTCAATGCATGTATTCGATACTAGTAAACTGACAATTTTTCATGTAAGTTGCACTACAAAAAAGTAGTTTGTTAATATGAACATAAATTTGGTTAGCATACATTTAGTTTATAAAGCATACAACTCCATTGTATTTCTGTATAAAAAGTAGAGCAAAGTTTCAAAAGCACAAAAAAATGAATATCGTCTTTTGATACTCTTTCTTTTTTGGATACTTTAGTTTGCATACATAGTGGTAAACATTATCCTTTGTTCTTTTTCTATGAACATGTTTTTTTTATTTTTCCCTTCCACCACCCATTACCACGGATGTCGTCATCATCATTGCCATGTAGTACTTTTGCCATGACTTGTATGTTTTATACTTGCTATACACACATTTTATCCAATCATCTCATATGTGTTTGTGTGTAGTAGTATAGTCTGGCACACTATAGTCGGGTGGAACAAAATAAGAAATAAAGAACTTGACTCTATTTTCAACTAGATGATTCTTGCTACTATAACCGCACACACATTTCTATTCATAGAATGTTGTCCATAATATTATCCATAACATAAAAAAGTCAATGTTGTGATGATATCGTATATCTTTTCAACAATACAAAATGCATAATAGAGTAACTACACTTTTCCTCTCTCTTTCTTCCTTTCTTCTTTCTCGGCTTGCATTATACATTCAATGTCTCTCTATGAATCTCTCTCTCTCTCTCTCTCTCGTTCTGCTCCCATGTTTATATACCATCATATGAATTTATGTTATGTACTTGAGTTACAAAAGACACAACAAAATAATGTTATGGAACTGTCTTGCTTTTTCTTCTTCTCCTTCCCTGGCCCTCTCTGTGTCTCTTGCTCCCGGTTTGAAAGTGTGCTGACAACAGAGGGGATTATAATATGGTTGAATGTGTACCAACTTTGACAAATTGAGGCTGACAAAACATGTCATCCATAAAAGTTTCTCTTGTGTATGTGTATATATAATGTATATACTGTGTATAATATACAGTGGATCCATGGAACTCCACAAAACTTCACAAGAGGCATTATATACGTCATTGTACAAGCTATATAACAGTCTACTATACAAGTACAGAGTCCAACGTGGCCTTCATAATAAATATAAGTAATACAATAAATAAAGTAAATATAAGACTGTAAAGGGAAACTGGGTATTATGCATGCAGCGATGCACCCATCATAATATCATCATACCATTTCTCGTCACTATCATTAGCCTCACATGTTAGATGGCGGATATTACATTATCATCATCATCATATCATCATCCTCAAGTCAAAATATTATATGCTACTACATGACTTGTATAAAATATAAAAAGACAATTTTTAGTGGGTGTGAATATGAATAATATTATCTTATACATTTTTATATGGCTTTACACACTATACTATGTATATTGTGTGAAAACAATGAAAAAATTTGAAAAGACCTTTCACTATATTATAAAGTGGAAATTACCTTGATAGGTATATACTTATATCACTTTATGACATGGTGACAAACCGTGGGCTGCGGCACAGTTGGAAAATTTGCACTCTATTAAACACCAAACCTTTTGATTCTTACATTTTCGTATGAAATATAAACAACTTTTTTTTATAAACTTAGCTAAAATAAATCCATGTACTAAAACCCTTGATGCTTTTGTCGCGGTTGATGGGTGGGACACAAAGATTTTTTTGTATATTATATGGTATGGATGTTTTTTATATACATTACCTACTTTGACGTAAAACGTTTGGCTTTTTTTGTTAGAGAGGAAAGGAAATCCTTTTGAATTTATTCATTTTCTTTGACATTGAAGGCTTTTGCCTCTACTACACACACACGTGTTTTTTAATATAGAGAGTGGTCCTTTTCGCATAGGCACATGTACATTTTCTTATAATCTTTAATCCAGCCCAGCGCTAATGCACAATGACAAGCTGACATACGACATACCATAGCCACATTTGATATCATGCATTTATTTGCATTCAGATTTCTATTACAGATTTCTGTATGATGTGTATTTTTTATTTTTATTTTTTGCTTCTTTATATACTGCAGACCTTGGTACGTTATACTGTTTGGATAATACCAAGAGTTACTGTACCGTGCTATATTATTTTGGCTACTACATTTTATTGTTGTACCAACTTTGCTGATTCTATCTGAAAGCATATAATTTTTTCTGGTACTTGTTTCCTAGTATAATTTTTGCATAACAATGATTTAAAAAGTTGACAGCACGAGACAAAGTTATATGCATACATGCCGCGTCGCATATTAAACAGAGCATCTCTCCATTGTACAGAGAAAAAGACGTAAACGGATGCGAGACAGCATGATATGGCGCGATGATCACGATGAAAGGGTGTGATATAAACAAACTTATGCATACATGCCGCGTCGCATATTAAACAGAGCATCTCTCCATTGTACAGAGAAAAAGACGTAAACGGATGCGAGACAGCATGATATGGCGCGATGATCACGATGAAAGGCTGTGATATAAACAAACAGAAAAGAAAAGTAACAAAATTTTCAAAACACTTGAATCTTTTTTTGTGCTTTAGCAAATGAGTTTCCCTATTTTCTTCATGATGCATAATGATATTTATAAGGGAAAGGAATGTTGAAAGTCAAGTTATATCAGTGATATATGTAATGGCGCTTTGGTAGATGTATGCAGTCGACTCCACTATACATCATGCTTATCTTCGTCATCATCAGTTACTCAGTCGGAAAATTTAACTCTTTTGGCACTTTACCTTAGAACAAACCAAGACTACATACAACAACAGCCTTTCTTATAAGTACATATTAACAGCATGCTAAAGACAAGACAATTTTGCCGAGAGTTATTACAAGAGAGTATTTTGGCATGTGTTAATCAGTAAAATCACAGGGGTAATGTTATTTTTTTTGCGCCTGTCTACTAACTTGTTAGTCTAACCTACTTGAACTATTGTAAAAAGCTAATTTGATGGAAACAAAAGGATTTTCTCCATTCATTTCAAGATTTACTTGTGACGACTCTCTCCAGAGAGGCTTTTGTGAGGCCAACCTTGTGCACGCAGTGTAAACAGACAGATCAGAGAGGGGCATGCCGCCGTGTCACCAAAACTTATTCTCTACACTATAAATACTTGATGTAGATGTATCCCAGTGCTGACTCATCAGCAATACTACCATGATCAGAGAAAGAGAGCTCCACTGTATACACCACCACCAACAAAACATTGTCCTCGTGAAGAATGTCGCTTTTGTCACAAAAGAGAAAACTAGTCCGAATGAGTTTTTGTTCTGAAAAAACCGTATTCATTATATATTATACTTAGGTAAGTATGTGGTGTCAGGTATACAATGGCTTAAAATGTTTCCGGCAGTGGGTTGGATATAAATACGCGGTCTGTGTTTAAAGTATGTGCTGTTTGTCAGTTTCTGGAAATAAAGGTGGTTTTTCGTTGGTGTACTGTGTGGTTATACCAGTTATGATATTTTTGCCCGAGTACTATAAAAGTCCTACTTTCAAGTATTTTGGACTTTCCGGAATATTTATGCACTTCAAAAGAAAAAGAAATATGGTTGTCTCGGGAGTCTACTAGAGTTTTTAAAGTAGAATAAAAGAGCGACCCTGCTATTTCATCTCTCTCTCTCTTTCTCCTCCCTTCGGACAAATGGGATTTTTCTGGAAATAAGTCACTTCTGTCATTTAACATCTGGCAAACGCTATTTCCCATCTTGACTTTTCCTACAGAAATTTTTCAGGGGCTTTGAAGCGGTAGGATAAGGACTTTGTCCCTTTACTTTACCACGTCTTAAGATAGTTTCAAGTGCGGGACAAGAACCAAAGTGTTATTAAATGCTTATATGTAATATTTTTTTATATTTTTCATGCACTTGAGAAAAAGTATCACAATCCTTTTTATATATTTTAACTTGAAGATGAGAAAGGTTGAGGAGAAAAGGAGGGAAAGAGTTTTACAAGCAAGACTACAAAAGATACGCAGTTTTTTGTGCTACTTTTCCTTTATCAAAATATTACCAATTTTAAAAGGAAATCTTTTAGAAAATTTCAAATTTGGCCATGTTAGAGGAATAATAGTTGTTGAATATTCCAAAGTAGAGGGGAAAAATAAAACGTTATTCATACCCTGGAAATTTTTTATTCTTATTTTGCTTTGGCTAAGCTTGACTATGCTTCCATTATTGGATCTTTAAACTCCAAATTTGGGCTTCAACGCATCACACACTATATTTTATGAACGTTGACATAAATTCCTTTGAGTGTAATATTTTATGAGTTTTATATACAAAAATTATGCTGGCAAATGCTTTATAAAATTGCCCAAGGGTAAAGGATAATGTTAAACACGCAAACGGATCTTGTTAGATGAACCGATGGAACCATTGATATTTTTTACACACGCGTTAGTGGAGCGATATAATATATCGCTCCACATATTATGTGACCAGGTGAGTTGTAAGTCTAGATGGTGGACAGACAGACGCATGAAGTAAATTTCAATTTTTTTACGATGATTTCTCTAACGTCATAAATAACATTTTAATATGCTTTACTTAAAGAAATATTTAGGAAAAGTTGCAAAAAGTTACAAGTTTCCTTTCCGTGTTCCTCAAGTTTGTGTACTAAAGTATGAACAATACATACACATAGGTACACGCATAATAATATAATGTATGCGAAGTTCTAAAGAGAAAGTTTGGTCAGATCACAAGTTGTATTTTTTCTTGTTCTATCCTCAACATCACCAAAAAGGAGCTTTACTCCACTATAGTAGGTAGGTATATATTTATACAAGTTAGGTTTGCAGATTCACCAACTTTTTGCATAGTTTGTCTTCTCTTCATTCTGCATTATTCAACTTTTTGCACCGGTCCACTAGTTTCCTGTATGTAGTTATCTCAACACTAAAGAAAGCGAACAAGAATAGTATTCTTTCTTCTATTTTTTTCCTTTTCTTTCTACTTTTACCGGTTCATAAGACTGTCACTGTGTGTATTTTTACTTGTTCGGGTGTGTGTACTTTACTTTTGTCTGCTCTCCACTTTGAATCTTTGAACTTACAGGATTCTACTTCATTCCTGTTAGTTCCTGTATTGCTGATCTCATTAAATTACTCTGTCGGGAGCCTTAAACCTAATTTACTTCACTGGAATAGTTCCATTCAAGTGTTTTGTCTGAGTGAGTTTAAGACGAGAAGGAGATACTCGTAGTAGACGAAGAATTCGACAAAGAGATGAAAATGGATAAGCTTCCTTGTGCTTTGGATACTTTCAAACGGAAAACTGGCAACATGGTAGTAGTCTACAGCAAGGATGTACGCTCTATTTTTCGTACGATTTAGGTGAAAGTTAAAGATTTATACAAGATAGCGAGAGCATACATTATTATTATATGTACATATTGTGTATACATTATAGTGAAACAGCTACATGTGCAAAAAAAAATAAAGCAAACAAGTAACTTGAAGAATCTTCATTTTCCAGATTGAAAACTTAGCAAAATGATAATATCATCTCTGTAGTATGTACCTTGTCTTTCTGCTTTCAACATGCTGCATTGAAGAATTGTTACGCTACATTTGTTATTGATTAACTTTTATACTGGTTGCATGTAAGAAAATTGGTTTATTTGCCCTATATATATAGCCAACATTGAGCATAATAGGTATATACGATTAATGGCATTTTCTTTTCTTTTGCAGTATCAAATCTTCTCTGCAGAAATTTTTGTTTTACTCATTTTTGTTTGCAGTGTCTTCACTCATCCAGTCAGATGTATCATTTACATGAATAAATCGTAACTTGATAACCTTTTTCTTTCTGATCCACTTTTACCACTTATCACTACGCAAATTGGTGATTGTATTTTAGTACGAACAATAAGAAATACCGTATGTGTGTGTGTGTTGAGGAGACTGTCTGCAAAAATTTGGTGCCGGATGTGCCAGTAGAGTGATCTAATAATAAAGTACTTTTTTTGCAGTATCAATTCTTCTCTGCAGAAATTTTTGTTTTACTCATTTTTGTTTGCAGTGTCTTCACTCATCCAGTCAGATATGTCATTTACATGAATAAATCGTAACTTGATAACCTTCTTCTTTCTGATCCACTTTACCACTTATCACTACGCAAATTGGTGATTGTATTTTAGTCCGAACAATAAGAAATACCGTATGTGTGTGTGTGTGTGTGTTGAGGAGACTGTCTGCAAAAATTTGGTGCCGGATGTGCCAGTAGAGTGATCTAATAATAAAGTACTTTAACAGGGAGAGAGAGAGAGAGAAATATGCCCGTGTAAAAATTGTACCGTTTACTTTCATATATTCTAATACATGCACAATGCAGATATTGTGTAGGTAGGTTGGTAGGTATATGATCTTGAGATTTCAAATAACATGAAGAAATAATGCAGCAGGTCTTATGTACATAATACTCTACTATCTCATGGTATTGAATATGTATTTTCTGCTACAATGTTACTACACCGGAGAGAAAATTGTAGGTAGAAAACGTGCTACAAATTATTAAACCTGTGCGATGCTCCTCTATTAATGTATGGATATATGTTCTTATTTCGCTGGCATGTGGAGAGGGAGATGACTGCTAGAAGAGAATTCACCGTAACCTATTATGGACGGAGTCAGTGCTCCACCGCCGTCACTGTAACCTTATTTGATTTCCCCCAAAACTTGTATTTGTCTGCTTTGGCACAGTATACTTAATTTTAAGCACACGTTTACATATATACCGGTGGTAGTATAGCATACGGATGGTGGGTGACCATGATACTACAACTACACCGGTGGCGTGTGGTGTGGTCCAGAGAGTGGTAGTCAAGTCTAGTTAGACCTTTGGTTGCTTGTCGCTATTTTTTGTAGGGCGAAAAGGAAAGATTGGATTAGATTTCCTTTTCTATTCACTCAACCATCAAGCCGCACTGCACACTCTTTGAATGTAGTACACACTCTTCTGCACACTCCAACCAACCACCCACCCTTGCATAACTTTTGACTAGTAAGGCTTGTCATGAGCCAACAGACGCCAAGATCCATTTTACTATTTAGCTATCCCCTCATCCGCACGCTAACACATTCTCACTTCTTCTCCCTGTTCTGCTGATGAAAGCCACTGAACCGAAAATGCTCAAGTATGCACAAGCTAAATACACATATCTTTACTCTCACTCTGTTGCAAATGACTTACCTAGGAGAAAAAAAGAGGAAAGCTAACAACCTCCCAACAGGAGAGCTTCATTTTGATCAGAAAACAGTAAAAAGTACAACAGGAGGTATATAGAACAGGAGTAAAAGTCTATATTTGTTCATTCGCTGATGAAAGTGAGAAAGTAAGGTAGTAAAGATAAAAGGATTTTTTGGGATGTTGTTGATGATGATATGATGAAAATGATGATGATGGGACTGGAGATGGTACGAATTTGTCATGAATTGGCATTATTTCCGTAAATGTAAAAAAGGTTTCGCAGATCATTTTTCTTCCTAATCCATTTACAAAGCCTACATATTTATGCATGTTATACCTTATGATTTTTAGATTAGAGTGCTAACTTGAATGAAATTGATGGTATAAAATTATTATGTCATTATATACTTATATCTGTACGTTTAGATTATACCATCATCGTCATCATGTTGACACTCTGTCATTTCCTTCATTTCCGCTGGCCCCATAAATACTATCGATGATTAATATATCCAAGAAAGTGCATGCAACGCAACCTCTTGCAATACTTTACGATTTTCGACAGAATATGCTTACAAGAAACTGATGGACAACGGCAATACATTTTCCTCAAATATATATTTTCAGTTAAATTGAGCATCGTATCCTCTGGTTTTTATAAGGTTTCAAGTTGCAATTCAATGGTATCTATTTATAATACTGAGATAGGTAATATGAGGAATATTTTTTGTTCGTCTTCTTTGTTCAACACATAAGGTATTATCATTTTTATGTAAGTATGCTGTTTTCTAGATGTTACCGACTTTTTGGGAAAACGCCAAATCCATTTTCGTGTGGTATCTTTTTACTTTGTTCGATAAAAAAATGAAATGTTATATGCGGCATGTAAGTAAAAGAGGAAAAAAGTCGACGGGTGAGATGGGAAAAGAATCATTCAGCCACTCTGGGATTTTTTAAGTAGGATTTTTCAGTGTATCTATAAGAAATACTAGAGCTTTTTGCATATTTATATATACATATATATAACATATTACAGTAGATGTAGCATCGCTCTTTAAATCTATTTTCCTGGAGGACGTGGGCAGATATAATACCCATATTATTCAAATATCTTAAGCGTACTGCAAAAGTGAAATACATGCACACACGTACCAACCAAACTTGTTCGCTTTTTCTACCGGAAAACTCGACTCTTCTTCAAGGCAAGGTACCATGTCTTTATTATGGTAGTTTGAACAATTTCTATAATATTTTTGATGAGCAATAAAGTTATAATCCGCCTTTCTCTCCGCGCACAGAAAGTGCTTTTCTCTGAATTTTAATAGGGCTGCATGACTAAATGTTTTATTTGAATTGTCATAATGCATTACTCATAATTTAACACGTCTGGTCAGAGCTGTTTTGCGATAAATATGGAATATTTTTGGAATTATTTTAAGAAAATCTTTCTTTCTACAGTTTTTACTTGCGGGTTTATGCATCACACAAATCTTAATAACAAGTTTTGCATAGACAATAATAAAAATCTGGAACTGTATAATATTTTTTTACGTAATATGAGAAAGGAAGGTATAAGCATGGATGTATGTAAAAATGGGAGGCATATCCGCAAAAAAAATTGTCCCGTAATGTTATCTTCAGGTTTGTGCTTTGTATTCTCACAGCATGTAATCCGACTGTCCTTTTTAAAATAAACCGTGATGACAGCTACTGTCTGATCTCAATTTTTTGCTGCACGATCTTAAGTCTACCAACAACCGCATAACTGTTTATGGATGCTAAAAAGGGATGCACCCTGGAACATGGAGTTTATGCGGCGAATATTTAATGTTCCAACCTTCATATTTTGTGATCACACTGAGAGCTTTTAATATGTAATAGGTATTAGTAGTGAAATGGTAATACTGATGTATCAGCAGGAGATGGTGAAAATGTAGATTGGATTCACTGCGGATATATGATGTGGGGGTACTTTTTATCGCATTATAGGCTGTTTGACATGTAATATGACATGCCATTTTGATTTGGATGACTAATGCAATAAAAAAAGAGAGAGGGAGGGGGAGAAAGAGAAAGCACTCAACAGGAAATGAGAAAATGAGAAAGCACGGATGAGAGCCGGGGAGTTATGGATAGAGAGATGCCAGTTAGCAGTTTGCCGGGATGAAAAAGTATAAATGCATACTATTGTCATTACATGTCACTAAACCAAACTTGATATACAAAAAATCACCAGGAAAATCCTCGGTTTATTAATGTGCAGGTGCAGGCCAATTCATGTCCACATTCATGAAGTGAAATAAACAAGAAATTGATAATGGAAGGGAAATAACAATGCACATTTTTATCAAGATAATTTTATGCAATTACTTATATATTTCCTAAATACATACAGATATGTAATCGTATTCATTGTAAAGAAGTTTTATTAATAAATTAATAAATATTACCGGCTTTTACTTCGATAAATTTCATATATTCCTAATTACTGAATCTCTAAAAAACATTTTTCATGAGATCTAAGTCCGAATTTGAGCGTATCACTTGAATAAAAAAACATTGTGGCGTGTAATTTATTGAAAATTACCAGAGTTGTACAGGGCTCAAGTTTAAATGGGGTAAAATGTAAAACGTGTTGTGTATTGCTAAGCTAAACTGTAAAATTCGTCTTGTGGGAAAAATTAAGAATCCAATTATTGGACAATTGACTATGCTTTTGAGGTGGCGAATCAAACAAACAAACATCCACATTTTTTTGTGAGCAATTCTGAAATATCGTTACAATACAATTACAAGCCCTATTTCGAACTTTCTTCGGAGAGAAAAAATTGCAAAGCTCGGCATTCACTTGACTGTATGCATAATGTGTCGATTACATATATCCTTGTCACGTGAATAGAGACTTGGAGACTCATTAAAAGAAACAATGCCACATTATAAGGGTAGACTGTACTTTAGATAACATCATAACTGCTTATTACTATCATCATCGGAGCTACAACAATTTTTTTGTTTAATTCATGTCAGTAGTGGAATAATATTATGCAAGATATTTGAGAAAATTCGCGTACACAATGCGTAAAAACATTTGAGCGTAAAAAGAAGATGAAAAGTTTATTAAGAAACTGCTGACGTTATTGTCTGCTTCTTCTTATTCTCTGGAGAGCATTTTTGGAAAGATCCCAAACCCATAAATTTACTCATATGAGTATACACAATACAAAGAAAAATCGACTCGTTTTTTTATGTAATTCAAATAAACATTTGAACCGAGTAATTTGCAAAAGTTGTTAAATAAACATTATGCTTTTTTATACCAAGAACAGGATCTACTACTATTGTTAAAATTCAAATTAATGTAGTGTAATAGGAAAATTATACTGTACAGATGCTTTGTTTCATGTAGTATTGTATTCGATACACGCATACTATATGCTATTGCAGTCTACCTAAATATGTGACCTTTTTAAAGGATCAAAGGTCATAACGATTGAAATTGATCAGGGACAACACTACAAATATAAACTGAATTAATGTATTTGATCAAAGTCCTTATAAACCCCTGCTATTCAGCTACCTGGTTGTTATTTTTGCAAGTTATTCGTTGCATGTCGCCACCGTATTTCATGTTATGTCGTAGGTCAAATTATATGAGCACGCTTTTTGTAGCTTTATAACCTAACCTAAATTACATTACAAAAGGATATTTTGGTGAAGGAAGATACAATCATTTACGGCGAGAGGTGTGTCTCATATTCCACCGATTGTTTTATCGCATGATCAACTTATAAGTTTTACTGCAAATTTTTTTGCAAATACCTTTTACCTTTTTAGGTGAAAACATTTCACCTAAAATACTGAATATTTTTCTTATCCCATTTTAAATCAAATCAAAAATGTATATGTTTTGATGTCGCAGAAAGATAAAATTGATCGGAAATA
>JAITYZ010001550.1:0-10768 GCA_027744595.1 Paronellides praefectus | reverse complement strand
ATATCTGTCGTTCATTCATACTAATAAACTATGTTTTATTAATCAAAATACCTCAACAGTGCACACCACTTGCAAAAAAACAACAACCAACCTTTTTTCGCTTGTTGTTTTTCGTCCCTCTCTCTCTACCAACTCTATAGCCATGCATAACACATTTAACCATCTTATTCATGATCATTATAATATGAGCAAGATCAGCACCATGTCATCCCCAGAGAAGGAGAATTAAAAGGAGATTTGCATAAAATGGATATTATCATTTGACTCTGATGGCATGGCACACAAATCCGAATAGATGGATTAGCTTGGCGAACTACATGCATTTAAAACTTCTCAAAGCTGTGTTAAATTCTCGGTGCTTTACTCTTAACTTTCGAGTACGCGAGGGAAGGAGGGTGCCGCCGACGGGCAAGCTAGGCTGGCCACCACAACCACAACCACCTGCACAACAACAGTAGTAAGTACCTATATTTTACTATCAAGACAAAATGTCAGCTTGTACAATATTTTTTTTTGCCACAAAAAAAATATTATGCATATCGCCACAATATGAGGTTTTTTTGTGTTTATCTTGGCGAGAAGTGGAGATGAGATGATGATATGTATGTAATTCTTGATGGAGATACTGTACTTTTTGCTGACACCAAGCCTGAAAAAAATTCTGTTATTCAGTTGGTGGCGTTGACGGTTTGTGCTTCACCTACAAAAATTGTTGCATTGTCTCAGTGTGCCAGTATGATTCATGACCAGAGGTACAGGTGGAATATGAAGAGTAGCATATTATAGCAAGATATTTAATTCCCAAAGCACCACTAATGCACTCCCATTTTACGAGAGAGAAGAAAAAAAAGTATCACCGTACATCTAACAAGCAAAGAGGTGAGCAAGCAGAGAGTAGAAAAAGACAAACTGTGACCACCCTCAAATAAAAATATGGTTGAAACGAGAGAGCGAGAGAGAGAGATGTTCATTCATAAAAATAATCCCGGGGATTGGGACAAGTTTCAGTGGTGTCGTTTAGTTTTTTTCGCAATATCACAATTCTCGTCCTTNTGCGCGCTGCGGTAGTAGAATATTACCCGAGATAAGAGTGATATACCTTTTGTGTGTGAGTGTAAACTTTTTTTTTGCAATTGGTATAAAATGTGGGTGCTCCGACAGAGAGCCACCATTCTTCGAAATAAATTATTCATTTTTTTTGGACAAGTCTCTCTTTCATATGCAAAAAAAAGTATCATTTTTGAGGAAACCTGCTGCTGCAATGCACAAAATACTGCACAAGTTATTTTTTCTACATGAATGAATTACTCTCCATTGTTATCCTCATGCGCAGAGGATGTTCATTCTATATAACCATAACACACTCTGTGCCAAGCCAAGCTTTATTTTATTCATCGGGCATTCAAATGTACATTGCACTCTTAACTCTACCACCACCACACGGGTGAAAAGATCAAACCGAGATGATAAACTTGACTTGTGATCGTACACACACATGTATAATGGTATTGTTCACAAAACGCTTTTGCTAACTATGTTTAATACCTTCCCATTTTATTCCCTATTCATTTTTTCATTTTTTTTGCTAAAAAAAATGTTTCTTTTCTTCTCAAAGCTTGTTGAGCAAAACCATACCCCACTGATAAAAAAAGCCAATCCCAAGCTATTTTGCTACGACAACAATTGATGACGGGAAGAATAGTATGTTGTACAGGTTCTCTCTCTAGTTGTTTTTTTACCAAAAAGATGTGAAAAGTGAAGCAATTATTATTTTCGCAGTCAAGAGAAAAGCATAATTAATTTCAACTTCTTTATTTTGTTGCTGGTGGTGGTAATTTTTGCTACTATGCTTGCTTTATATTGTATAGTGATGTTGGCTTTTAAAATATTTACCAGCTTTAATAATAAACCAGTGTGAGTGTTTGAGAAAGATGATGATGATGATGACGATTAACATCATCAGCATGGTCGCCTGCATGAAAACTGGTTGTTGTATGCACTATGCACACATTCTCTTGTAGCGTAGCTCTTTCCTCCATTATTCACCATACTCCTCATTTTCTTTCGTTTTTTTATTCATGCCCATGGCAAACAATTGTTGGGCATAATGAAAATACATGGCTTTGAGTTGACATTTACGAGAAATCTTTTTTTAAATAACAACGCAAAGACCAAAAAGTAATAAAATATTGACAAAACGAGTCATTTAACTACAATCAATCTTTTATGCGTGTTTTAAAAAGTTAATTGTGCAAAATTCATGTTGCATAAAGGGCTTTTACAACATCAGATTAACAGAGTATTTGAGAAGGAAAATGATGATAAGCGTCAGTAAGCTGTTGTTTTCCCTACATCCCCACATAATATTCAATTCATGCCTGCTCTTTTTTTCCTTGATTAGTTGAAGCTGTTGCTAGTTGTAAAAAGTACGGAGGTATGGCATACGTACGAACGATGATGATAGTTGATAGTTTGTACTTGTCTTATTATTATTACTTCTTGGTAGCTTTTTTGTATCATTTTAAAAGTTCCCACAATAGGAAAAGGTAGCTATTAACGGACAAGAGTGAAGTATTGAGGGCTGAGCTAAAAGTACATACATAAATGTATGTACGAGCGTAGTATAAATATAGTAAAACAACAGGAAAAAGTATAAAATTGTAACTTGAGTGCGTAGAGGTAGAGGAGCATTTACCAGGTAAATATAAGCATCCTCCCATTTTATAATATAATATATTAGTATAGAGTGCCATTTGGTCAAAAGACTCGTGGGAAAAAGACAATCAAAACTCCATGAGAAAAAGTTTTTTTTAAACAGAGGAGAAGACAGAAGTTGACTTGTTGTTTGTGAGGAGTGCCGAGCTTGTTCATCGGATTGGGAGACACAAGAAGTATACAAGAAAGGAGAGAAACAAGTTCAAATCATCATCATCATGATGAGCCACCATAAGGGATATCCGGTACCTCGGGGCGAAACTCAAGAAGACAAGAAAATGACGACGAGGAGAATCGTGATGATGATTACTTTATACATAGTACAAACATATATACCACCTACATAATATATATCTACCTGTTGTTAGAATAAAAAAATGATGAGTCAAAATCAAACGGGTGCCTATATCTGTAATTCCATTCCACTTTACTCCTTTTTTACCTGACAAAAAAATCAGTGTGTGGGTAATAACGCATATGCCTCATCATCAACATCATCATCATCATCATACGTGTGTAGTTAACAGACAAGGAGGGTCTCCTCATCCCACCCCACCTCCACCACGCCACCACCTTTTTATATACAACTTTTACAAAAAAACCTGCTAATAATCTACGTTTTTATATTCCAACCAAATAGGAAGCCAATGCAACACTACTTTTTTTTATCTCTCGTTGCTGCTGCACGCAATGCAATGGGAGAGAGAAGCGACATGCGAGCAGCATTAAAGGAGACGAGGGAGTAAAGAGCGAGTATGAGCGTAAAAGAGCACTCATGATGTTAATAAACGGAGTAGAGCTTTTGTATTGGTTTTGTTGTTGTTGTTCGTGGTGGTGGTTGGTAGAAGGTGGTTAAAAGGTGATATGTGTGCTTTCCTGCCCTTTGCATCACCGGCATTAACAGTACAAAAAAATCAAAATACGGTAAGGCAAACAAGCTTGTAAAATGGGTGAGAATGCGTAGTAGCGTAGCCTCCTCATGAATATAAATAAAACATAAGAGTTGCTAGTATTTCTCCACTGCTTCCAAACAAAATTATCTGGTTTTTCGGTTGCACACATTCTGCACAAAAGCAAATAACAAGAAAGAATCTGATTCAAGACTTTAGCAAAAGCTTTGAGCTATGAATGAGGTTTTGTGTATATATATATATATTTATATGCAGCGTGTGAGATTGTGCGATATGTTGCCTGCCCGCATGCAATAGATCAAAAAAGGAAGATGGACGAGACAAGGGATGAGAGCTGGCGAGGCGCTACTCCGTCCCTTTCCTTCCTTTTATCATTCAATCCATATTATTATTAACAATATTATTATTATTTTGTTATGACTTCTCTTTCATATCAGCTCCATTTATTAGACTGCACAACACACTTGCACACTACTTGCATACAAAAGCATGGTTACCTTTTTTATTAATATATATCGTCAGGCAGATCACATCTGAGTCACTTGACTTGACTGGGAGACTTGAGTCGCAGGCTGCGACTCGCAGCGCAGCAGCAGAGAGAAAACCAGAACAATCGGATATGCATCCATATTATTATATTATCTGTACGAGATAGACGTGTTCATCTCACTTCCCTCAGGCATTCAAGTACACACAGTGCAGTGCAGTAGTTTAGTACGGCCAGGGCAGTGTATATACGCGCTACTAGATTATTTATCTATCTACTTCTAACATTCTAACGCTGATGCGTAATCGTAATAATGTTGCATAATAATCATAATACACTTGATGCCTCTTATTTAGTTTTGTGGTCGGGCTATATATGTATGTTCATCTTACAAGCTTGTATTTACTCTGGTCGACTCACCATGAAAATGATGATGATTATGTTCGACTAGTAAAGTACCTACAAAATGCACACACATACAGAGGACTTATTACCTTTGTCTTCTATGCCCACATATTATCTGTATACACAAGGCAAAAGGTGCTTGCTCCACTATCTATATTTCATAGTTTTACTATGCATAGGTATAAATAAATCATCGTCATAATAAAGTGTGGAGGAGAGAGAAGCGAGGGTGCTCCCTTTCTCTCTCGCTTATATATAGTTTCTTCTCTGCGGATGGAGAAGGGGGAGTAGATAATATATATATTTTTTGGAGTTGTTGCCAGTAAAGAAGTGGTAGCTCACTCAGAAAGTCTGGCTAGGTGACTACTTTACTCCTCTTCTCACTGGTGATGATGATCATCATCATGGAGATGGCAAAAAAGGAAGACCCTTATCACGCCACTCAACCGTACTGCCACTGCCATCACCATCATCATCACACAGCCTTCATAACACGCGTTGTTTTTATTATTGCGTGAGCATCTCTCTCACCAAACTTGCACTCATTCTGTTGCCGTGTGTGTGTGGAGTATCCTTTTTGCTTTGCTTGATTAAACCAGGCTCCTTTTCCATGCAGTAGAACAACAGGAGTAGAGTGTAACCAAGTCTCAGTCAAGTTTTATTCCGTGAGTTGTTCAACTCTTCACACTGCACAAACACATCACGATAATATATCAAGGATGATGATGAAAAGCTCTTGTATGTTGCAAGATATCTATATACTTACTTCAGCAGAGAAACAAGTGGATGGACAAAGTTACGACGTTGTTGCTAACTTACGACAGGTTTTACTTCCTTTCTCTCTCTCTCTCGTGTTTCTTGAGCAGTTACGTCACCTCTACAGTGATGCTGTTCGGTAGCAAAGGGTATTCATAATGAAATGCAAGTAGTACGATTTTTTATATTTATTATGTTAAATATGTAGTTTATATATATTTTATATTGCATCATAACGATAAAGACTTGTTAAGGCAATTTCTTACAAAATAAAATGCATATGTTCGTGATTGCATGCACACTATACATTATTAAATGTTTGCACTGATTATATCTACGGACGGAACGGAAAGAAAAAAAAAGAAGAAAAAGGAAATCACACGGACCAACAGCCTCATCATTCATTTTCATGAGGAGCATTCTATCATTTTCTCTCCTGCGCTACAACCGGAAAAACGGAAGCTTTTTGCTTGAAAAAAAATGAAAGAAGCGAAAAGTGTATAAGCCGTGGTAGTGGTAGCACGCACGCTTTTTGTGTGTTTTTAAGCCGATTTGTGTGTGAGCGTCAAAAATGGAGTTAAAACAGGTAATTAAAGTTACTGTACTTTTCTACGTTTCCCATCTGTACATATATCTTGGTTCATGTTTTTGGTTAGCCCAAGTTAAGTCACAAGCAAAATAAATGTTGCATGACATGGAAGCAGTGAATTTAGCTGGGAAAATTGTTTTTTGTTGCACTTTGCAACAGCACAAGAAACACAAATGCATATACTTAACCTAAAAAATCATCACATTTTTAATGTATTTAATTTTGTGAATCCTAACGAAACTTTTCTCTTGATTTTGTTTTGAAGTGTAGTGTGTGTGCAGTGAAATACCATTCATTTGATTTGAATGAGCCCGTTACGTAATTTATGTTATAAACTCTGACATACACACATAAACACGCAATGTTCCCGAGTATAGCGGTCATACAACCAAAACTGATGATGAGATAGTCAGTCACCACCCCCGCAATTATATTAACGTATAATGTATATGCATCTAGATCATGAAATCATGATGCAAGGATAATAATGATAATACTGATGATGAAAAAGGGATTAGATTAAATGAGGAAAATAATAAAGCAGTTATTATTACACTCTCAATAACTGCAATAATAACAAAACGGACATGACAGTGCGATGAACCTAGACACATTTTATGATTGCCCCTTTTGCATCATTACTTTTTTTTATTTATACCGAAATGCATAATTCAGGTACACGTCAAAACTCTCAAGTCAGTTCCAGTGCAGCAGCCTGCATAATAAAAGATGATGCTGACTACCGCAATTTTTTCATGCATACATAAAATGCTCTCAATTCAGGTTGAATATTTGCATCAAACTATCTCATATGTATATTCCTTATTCTCCTCCTACGAACCAATTTTAAATGCAAAACTGACTTGGCAGCAAAAAAATATTGTAAGAGGTAAAAGAAGAGCAGACGGCTTAAATTTTTATTATTATTGCATTTTTTTCCTCGTCTTCGCTCCTGCAGTAATATTCGTTTCTCAAAGTGCTACACACGCACCAAACATATCAATTTTGCAAAAAAAAAGAGACTGAAACATCAGCCGGTCGAATTTTATTATAAAAAAAGGTTAACGAAAATCGTCAAAAATTAATGTGAAAAAAATGCAATAACATAAAAGCGCAGCAGAAGTCCTGTCCAATAATATTTTCCTGGGTGCTAGACGGCTTAAATTTTTATTATTATTGCATTTTTTTCCTCGTCTTCGCTCCTGCAGTAATAGTCGTTTCTCAAAGTGCTACACACGCACCAAACATATCAATTTTGCAAAAATAAATGAGACTGAAACATCAGCCGGTCGAATTTTATTATAAAAAAGGTTAACGAAAATCGTCAAAAATTAATGTGAAAAAAATGCAATAACATAAAAGCGCAGCAGAAGTCCTGTCCAATAATATTTTCCTGGGTGCAAACTTTACGAGCAGTAGTGGCACACCTCAATTGCAATATAAACATTTTTACTCCGCACATATCTGAAAATGCAAAACTGAATACATCTTCTTTTACTTCTTGCAGAGAAGTCAATATATAATCATTTTTCAATCTTCAATCATCCCTTGTTATTGATCAGTGTAAAAAAATTTATATAAAGGGTATCATCAAAATTATAAAAAACTCCGATCCGAATATTATGTAGGTTTCATTTGATTGCATTTATTCCGTTGAGTAGTGGCGGGAAGAGAGATATTGAAGATTCATGAAAGAAATATACAGGTTTAAATGAAATGATATAATGCATTTAATAATAATAGTCATGATTAAATTGCAGTGTGTTGTTGTTATCATATATTGATAACAACATTGTGTACACCACAGCGTTCTAATCAAAATGATGCAGAACCAGACGCCTTTTTGAAATTTGAATTTCGCATCGCGTTAAGATTCTCTACCTATTTAGCAAGACCGGTTTTATGTTTTAAATTTTGGTATAGGGTTCTTTTGTGGATGGATATTAAAATGATTATATTACGACGACTATAAGTTGGGTTTTTTATGCAGCGTTTTTTTTCGTTTCAATCTTCGGAGCTTTTGCAAAAAAAAAACCTTCGTTTTCGATTTTGGATTAGCATCATCTAAAGCTTTTTTAGACAGTTGCCCTACTACTCTGGTGTTCCACAAAACAGCCTAATTACACCCAATTTTAATTTAATGTATTGTATATTTTGAAAAAAAACAAGTTTTGATGACTGATGAATTTTTTTTTGCAAAATTTGATGAATTTGAGAAAAGGGAAGAAAAAGGATAACAGATGGTTAACAGTGGTCTGTGACGATGACAAAGAACCTATCAAGATGAATATTGAAGATATAAAAAAGTATCAGGTACAGCAATATTTATGATGACCTGCTGGGCATATGAAATAATTTCCAGAACTTTGTAAAATATTTCTGACAACCCCAGCAAACTAATTGCACACCAAAGTATATCCGTTGAGTTATGGAGAGAAAAATATGTTACAAATATAAAGAGAAAAATATTGGATTTTTACCCTTGCTTTGCGATAAGCATTTTTTGCTTAATTTACGATAAGTTGGATAAGCGGCAATACAGAAAGACGAAATGTCCAAAAACATACCTGAAACACAATAAAAGGGTAGAAATCTACAAAATTTGCAAAGCAATAAAAGCAAAATTGATCATCTTCATTTTTTCATTAATGTCAAAAGCTCATTCGTAGGCAACCCAATATAATCAAATCCATAGGAGAAAAAAAATAAGAAATGCCTCTTCACACGATTCTCATTTAACGCTTTTTTTCACTCAAGTCAAGTCATGCGTGTGTGTCATTTTTTGATAGTTTCAAGGATGCTATAGTATATCATATAGTTATAGCACAATAATCATCTTCAACTTTCACAAGAAAAGTCGTTATTTTTATTATTTCATCATCATACAAATAACAACGCGCATCCTTTGAAGAATTGGTTTGTTGGTATAGACTATTTGCTTTGCTATATAGCTACTAGTGTTTTTATTTCCGTATAATGACAGAATTTCATTTCATGCAAGTACAAAACATACACACAATTTTGTCTCTCTACGCAAGTGCGTATATTGGCTATATTTTTTTTTGTACATCAAAGCCAAAATTACTGGCACAACATCTAATACAAAACATGCAATACAAAACAACACAGTATTTCCTATTACTGTCGCAATAAAAACAGAAATGGCTTGTTTATTACAAAAAATACATACATACAACATCCTCTTCTCTCTGCAAGAGACACAATGGAAGACGATGGCAAAAACAAGAAAGAGAAAGAGAGAGAGACAAGCATACACACTTACAAGTAGCAGCCAAACAGTCTCTTTGTATCTCTCTGAGAGAGAGACTCTCTCTCTCTATCTGCACTACACTGTCTCTCCAAATTTACTACTTAGTTTACTCTAACGCAATTTGAAGAGCTGTTGATATACCTCACACACACACTGTGAGCTTCCTCTCTCTTCCTTCTTGTCGTCATTATATACATGGTAAAATAAATAATACTGCACAGTGCACCACCACCACGCGACTCACAAAATAAGGATTATAGGTATAATGTAGTAGTTTATGTAGCTTATCATATGTACTGTACCATTGGTATTGGTAGTGTGTAGTGTATAAGATGTACTCCCACAAGAAGTCATTATTTAGTTAGACGAGCAAAGAGAATTTTCTCTCGTGTGATCTTCTCTTCACTTCTCTCTTTCCTCTTCGCGCGTATTTGGCAAGGAGCCAATAACATGCGTAAGTTGAACTAAATACGACACAAGACAAGGATGAGGGAGAAAAGATCGAAAAAATAATAATATAACTCTTTTTTTATCATTTCCCATTCCAAGCTAAATGAATGTACAGCTGCAAAAGAGAGACTTGGCGGAAAAGGAATAAATGGAAAGACAAAAAAATACAAACTTCATCGCGACAAGTGTGCAGTATTCTAATACTTATGCATGTACATAATATATAGTAGAGCAACAAACAAAACGTATACAAAACTCTTTTTACATTTTTCCACTCGTTTTTCTGTTTTAGGTTGATGGTTGACTAGTTGGTTGTTTTAAGAAATAAAAAAAACAAAAATCTTCCCATGAGCATCAAAAAGAGGATAAGCAAAATAATGTTTTTTTTTCTTTCTGATAAACTATTTTAGACTTGTCAGCTTTTCATTTACTTATTCCATTTCATGTAAAAAGTGGTACCAGTATATGCGCATGTTTTTCTACTTCTATAAGTCCCTTTGGGTCTTGGCAACTTTATTTCAAAATGCATGACTTGATGATGATGATAAAGATTGTTGATGTCTGTATTACAATCAAAGTACAACATTTTTATTTGCTACTACTGCACTGGAGGTAGACAGTTGCCATTGAAAGCAAATTGTGTAATACAAAAACAAAAAAAACTGGTCACCTTTTTAAAATAAATCCTGCAGGAAAAAGACAAGTATAGGGAGACGACCGGATGTGAGTGGTCAACGATTTACATAAAAGCAGGGGCTAATGAGAGCCACCAGTTCTTTTAAGGACTGGGGCTGCAGCTCCTTCCTTTTTTTGACGTGATTGTTCACATAACCTTGAACCGAAAAGTAGGATACCTCGAACAGAAATACAAAAGTTACATATGAAAGTACGCTTAATTGCTGCGATATAAGAAAGAAATGTACTTTAACGGAATGAAATCCCCACTTAAAACCTGGTAACACGTGTCAGAGCAAAGCCAAAGAATAATGTGTACCTTCATCCAAAAACACTACCGACAACAGTGCAAGTGTATTATTATTATTATATCTACTACATAGTATAACCATCTGTTGTGATTTTCATCTGTGAATTTGCCACCAAAGAATAACCGGAACACCCCTCAACACACACACAACAGCAAGGAAAGAACGATGGTATTCCATCCTCCTCCTTCCTTGGATCCA
>JAITYZ010001549.1:0-10121 GCA_027744595.1 Paronellides praefectus | reverse complement strand
TTCTCATCAGACGCGTTAGAAATGTATTCTTGGGTCTTTTAGAAATCATGGATTAAACTTTTTTGATACAATGTCTTTTTATATAAAATTGTTCATGCATTGTTACATTGGAACATTAGTATTATGTTTGTCGTACCTTTTTTGTGAAGATGATAATAATAATATTGTTAAGGTATCACACAAAGTACCCACCTTTTCTTTGTAAAATAAATACGACACGGTTTTGGATGATGTGACATCATTATGTTCAACATGTTAGCGTTACTCGAGAAAAGTAAAATTTAAAACTTTAATGGCAATAAAAAAGAGTCATTAAGCTCAACTCATTCTTCCCTTTTACGCTTCTTTACTGCCGAATGGTGGTCATTCGCAGAAATCTCTTTTTATTCGTTTTGAATACACACACATACGATTGTAGATAAAACATTATACTACTTCTCAACTAAACAAGCTAACACATTATATTTCCTATACAATGTATCTACGTGTATTTTATATACATACCTTTTTTAGTTTTAGCCTTATAGTCTCTTCAACAACGCAACGCACAATAACACATGTCCGTTCTTCTTTTGTTTCCCTCAAAATAAAGTTGGAAAAAGATAGCAAAGACAAACATTGTTACCATTACTATACGTCCCGTCTCTACATTTTCTCACAAAACAAGTAGTATAAACTGTTGATGAGTGCTTTCATTCGCAATAAAAGCCAAGAGAGCATAAAAAAGCGTCTTATTTTTCCCTTATTCCTTTCTTCCTTGTTCGTTTCGTTTCACACAAAAAGTATGGGAATCGTTGAAACGAAAAAAAAACGTACACACACACTCATACAAGCATATAATATCTGCACAGAAAAAAAAGAGGAAAAGAAAGACAAGAAAAAAAGATTTTTATGGGTTTAGCCACCCGTAATGTTCGCCATCACCTTTTTCATCAAATAAATAGACACTGATAACGGAGAAAAAAAACTTTTGGAGAAAACTTTTTTCCAAAAATACTCGGCCGATATATATGTATACTTCCTGCTTTTCTGACTTTGCAAACCAGTCATTTATGTGTGACCATCTGCCTATACCAATGTAGGTATATAGGTAATATGTATGTAGGAGTTTTGGGAAACGATGTGTCTTATCACCACTAATATTGCTACATTGTATCTTGTCTACGTGAAGTGTACAGCTGCATTCCTTTCACCCGTAAACTTTTCATGCTTGTAGGCTGCAAAAGCTATTGGAAAAGCAAGTAGTGGCCATATCTGTCCGAATTTCATGGAACATGGAGTATTTTCCAACGAATAAAAATGATACAATTTTCTGTTGTTGAGGAAAGTGCAGATAAGTACAGATTTTATATATGTATCGTGGAAAGCGCAAAACTTTCCGAATTTCATGGAACATGGAGTATTTTCCAACGAATAAAAATGATACAATTTTCTGTTGTTGAGGAAAGTGCAGATAAGTACAGATTTTATATATGTATCGTGGAAAGCACAAAACTTGAAGCGGAATAACAGATTTAGCTTTTTAAAAAAGGTTGCATTTATGTACGGAAGCTCACTTTACAGCATCTATGTTTTTTTACTATCGCCACACTCGTTATATACACGTAACTGTGTAGAATGAATTACATTGAATGTGTTGTAATATAACATGTCAACTAGCAGTGTAAAAGTACAAGGAAAACCAATATTCCATAGACAACGCCGACTTCAAAACCTCGGGAAAATGGTACAAGGTACATACATGCTTACATAAATTGTATGCCTATATTTCATATGGGCGATGCTACGGGGTGTTAGTGAGTATAAAAAAATGGTGAATTACTCTGGGCCCTTACATTATCGGCATGCAAAGCAAATATACTTTTCACTCGGGAAAAGCGTGTCTGCATAAGGACAACGTGCTTCTTTGTTCAGTTTTGCTTTTACTCCTCCATCTTCATTCACTAACTACTCCCTTTTTCAGTAGCCTCACGGCTCACTTCATCATCATGTTTTTCCTTTGCACTTGGGAAAAATAATGTCTTTTCCTCGGCGAGTATTCTACCAAACAATTGAACCAGAACACGAACTAAAAACAAAAAATGGGGCAAAGAACAGTGGCCGACGTTTTTTAAAAAAACCAAACGTTAGCTTTATTCACTACATACAATATATATGCACCTTTTATCAGTGCAATTCTGAACATAATGTATATAGCGAAATGTATGTACGGTGAAAAGAGCATATAGTGTTTTATTATGCATGTGAAATTGCTAATACAGTTGTTCGATGCAGTTTACTATCGCAAAATTATACAGCCCCATAAAATTCTGCTTGTGTTTAACGTAAAATCATATTTCATAGCGGAAAATGTATACTTTATTTATATCGACGGAGCACAAGACAGCGAGCGCAGATAATGTAATGTTTTTTAAACATTAACCTTGAAAAATCCATAAGAATTCCAAAAAAATCTCATTCCACAGTTGCTAGCATTGAGCCAGGAGAATTGTTTATTATTATTATGTGTCTTCTATTGGTAACATTATAAAAATATATATTTTTGACCCACACATATATTTATACAAAAAAGCTATTTCACGAAATATACACGAAGTATAATTTTCACGCCACTCTTTTATTCTTGTTTGCGTAAGAAATCATTGTGTGAGGAGAGGTAACGATAGACTTTCTTTGGTTGAAAACTAATAATAATAAGAGTGGAAGATCACGATAATGGAAAAAAACCTGAGAATGTACTCCCACAATAGACAAAAATTGGGCAATTCGTGTTAGATTGAGTAGAAAGGATTAAGGAATCCCGATCATGAAATGTTAAAATGGATGTTTTTCTAGAGCTATTTTTTATGCTTCTTTAGATGCCACGTTATTTTCTTTTGTGTATAATAAACAAATGTAACAGGAAACGACATTGATTCCATTGAAGTTTTGGGTTCATACAATATATATTTTATCAAATACACACATTCAGCACAAATATACTATATGTTCAATTCCTATACAAACAATATATATTGCTCAATAGCTCATTATTGCAGCAATCTATTTACTGGCTTCATTTATGGTAATGTTTCAGGATTTGGGAGTGGAGCTCACGCTGCAGCAGCAGCAGCCGCGATGAATAGACCGCCCCATTCTGATCCAGCCGTGTCTTTTAAAAATCGGTACAATGCTGAGGGGGCGTTGGGTGAACAAGTGGATGAAAATGAGAGTGAAGATGAGGACGAAGATTTAGAAGACGACGACGAAGATGAAGATTTGGACGATGACGACGAGGACTATAATAGTGAATTAGATGGCTACCGTTTCATTGAATCCACATTGCTCGAAGATTTGGGAACATCAAAAGGAAAACTGAAACCAGACGTATCATGGCCATCATTAAGCTCTCGTTTGTCAGGAAATAATAAGGAAGGAATTGGCAGTGGCACAGTAAACAGAATGGAAACGGAAAAAATGCCAACGAATATCAAGGGAAGTAGAGGCATTATTAGCAGAAACAATAACAACAAATGATGAGGACAACAACGGCAGGGGAAGTGGAGCAAGAGCCAAAAGAAAGCCGCTGGGATAAAGTATCTAACGGCAGGAATAACGATGCTAGCAGTGGTGGTCCCCAGATAGCTCCAACCCATAACAACCTGGCCCACGACCAGAAAAAGTCAAGCAGTCATTGGCACAAGGACACTGCTGCTCGGAAAATGGATTTTTTAAATAAGAAAAGTGCATCTAGAAACACTGGCGATTTACAGGACTCTTACTTTACACAGTCATTTTCTTCCTCCTCCATTCAGAATGATCAGCAGAGCGGGTTGGATTCCTCGGAAGGTTCAGCAGAAAGAACAATCGGCAGTGCTAGCGGCGGGAGTGGCAGTAACGACAGAGGTCTAAAATCCGATGGAAAAACTTTTTTCCCAAATGCAAGGCGGGGGTCGTCGTTATGCTCGCGTGAAGAATATGAAATATTAAAAGTACGTGATCCGACTTACAATAATTGCAACGTATTTTTTCTTGCTTCCTTATTACTATTTTCTTTTATGTAAGAGCAGAATGGAAAGTGCAGTGTGTAGAAAGTAGTGAGAATAAGTACGCCAGCTCCGATTTTTTCCCCTTGCTTCTTCGTACTTTCTCTCTCTCTCGTTTATTAGCTGGGAGGCACGTACAATTATTGCTCGTATACACTATTCTTCTCTTCATTGTGTCGTTCTAACGCGTACATACCCGGACTCCACATTTTATGGAGCAAATATGGAGTAAATTTAAAAAAGAAAAGGAAAAAAAATAGTCGACAGGGCACGGAGAAGAACCTCTGAATGAAATATACAGTAGTAGCAGTATTCTTCAAGTCACGGCTTTTCTTGCTTTACTTTTATTCATACATTGGGTCGGTTCATTGGATTTAAGTGGATTGAGGTTGCAAGCAGACCGTTTACTTTCCACTTCCCCAACACTTTATTATTCGTCCAAGAGTCAAGGAGCGAGAGAGGAACTGTCTGACTTTCCCTCTTTCACTTTTTTTATATACACGTTTTTTCTTTCTGATAAAGATATTTTCTCCAGCAGTTTGGGAAATTTCAAGATGCTTGATACCCCAATTGTCCAAACTCTTTTCTTCGTCGTGTCGGCCCAAGCACCTTTGCGAAACGTGCACTCCACTTAAGTGACTACAATAAGAGTACGCAGTTCACTTTGTGTTTGGATGGTACAAATAAAAGCTGAGGCTATATATACCCTATATTACCTATGCAGTATAACAAAGTAGGAATGCAACTCAACAACTTGTGAAAACTCTTCTCTCTCTTTGCCATTCAAATCCGTCCTATTTTTGCCTTTAACTCGTTGGCGTATTTATGTACTTTTACAATTTTTAAGACTGTGTTATTAGTACAGTCTTATTATCATATTTATGAGCACATTTTTTTCAAGGAAACGGAATACCAAAATATTATACAAAAAACAAAAAAAAGATCAATAAACTTAAAAGCGAATATGCACGCAGCACCGCCGCCCCTGTAGCATACCATGCGGCTGTTTCTTAATAGCTAAAAATATTTTGGTGCAATTACGTACACACGTTTCTTCTGGGCTTTCTTTTTTTGGGTTACTTGAACCATGTCATTTTTGCCATTTCAACAACAAAAAATTCTATATTTGAGTTTCCTGCACCCAACCGCCAACTTGGACGTTCATCATCATCATTATGCTGTCCTCATTCCATTCGCTTACTTGACTACTGGGCTTTATTTTTTTTGGGTAGTTCAACATTTGACCAGACTCTGTTTTTGCTTCCACATGAAATACGAACCGCGTAAATTGGATGTGTACGTGTGATGTATAAAGTACGTACATGCATCCTTACATACACATACCTTTCAATGAAAAATGAAAGTAAGTCAGTCAGTCAAGTGGGATGCTCGTCCCCGTCCTAAAAAGAAATCAGTCGATATCACACACTCAACAACAAAAAGTAGCCGTAAAAACTGCCAGCTGTCAGCACTACAATAACTACTTTTGGTACAAGTTTCTTTTTTACTTCACAACGTGGCCCTTGTTGTCTGGTACATTTTTTTTGCAAATAGTAATATACATGGTACTTTGTTTGATGGTGAGTGGCGAGGAGAGAGGAGAAAGTCAATTTCATCCATCTTGCAGCTTGTCGGTCTTATAGTTCTGACTTCCCCTTCTTCCGTTCCAACAAGAGCATTATATGTATCCTCTCGTCTGACTGATGCTGCTACTACTGCGAATAAAGTTTAAATTTTTGTCACTCAAAGATGTACCCTCCGAGCTAGAGAAAAGCATGGTAAATAGTTTGCGTGTTTTTTTGCTCAAGCACATATACTTACTTATAAGACTACTTTCTCTTCGTGTCCGTGTATCTCGATTTACATTTTATGCAAATGTACATCCACACAACTTTCTCTTCATGCCATAATAATAATAATGGTAATACGTAGGCACTAGGTGTACACTTTTATTATTATCACTTGTTTCGCATTTCAAAAACTTGAAACTATGAGTCCCCCGCTGAGACGATACAAGTGGATAATATTATCAATGTACAACTTGTAGGGGGACAAGTACTTTTTTCATGGATAGGACCATGGCATATCCGCTACTTTTTCTTTTCTTATTCATGCATGTATGCATGCCAAAAGAGAAACTATCTGTGCTTATAGCTCATGTAATCATAACCAACAAAATCCAACTGCAACGACAAAATTCTTAACCAGGGTTTGCAGATGCAGAACAACCTCACTCTCTGCACCCTGGTCGTGGTCCTCCTCTATAAAAAAAAGTACCGCGTAGCAGTCCGCTCTCTCTCTCTCTCTCTCTCTGCCTTTGGACTCTGGGGAAATAGTGTCAGGAAATTCAGGAAAAAGTTTTTTCATCGATGACTAGACTGGGAAGTCGACAGTCCAATTTCATCCATAAATCTTCATACGTCTTATTCGTTTTCGTTGCTTGTATATAGAAGGAATAATATACATTATGTAGAGAGAAAAAAAGAGGACAAATATATAGTGCAATGTATTACGATCACTAAAGACGAATACGAGGTATCTCCTCTTATCCGGCTTTTTTTATTCTCTTAAGAAAACTTTAAAAAACTTTTTTCCCTCTCACTATTTCCTGGTCTGTTTTGCTGCTTTTTTATATTTGGTACTTATAGGTAGGTATCTAAATTACGTTGTTGTGTTGTATCATTTTGAAAAAGTACAAAAATAAAGAATACGTGTTCCATATAAATCCTCAACAAAAAGTTGGAACCATTGTATTTGTATTAATAGAGAGAACGTCTTTGTGTTCCTTGAGTATAGAATGCTGACAGCACAAAAAGTCAAACTCATTCCGTCCTCACGGTAGATCACCATGTGTCACTTATGGCATGTCTTGAAAAGTAACTGCACGTAACAAAATACGATGACATGTGGTGGTGCATGCACCCATGTCTGATAACTCTCAAGTATCAAAGCTATAGCATCAAAATATATATATAGAATGGCTCTAATAGAGTTACCTAGTTTTGTTGATTTAAAATAGGATTATTTTGTAAGTTTTTTTTTGCAAAATGACATGAGCAATATGAAGTTGTAATCTTGTTTTGCAAGAGGACCGTGTGCATGAGGTTTCGGCATGTATAAATATTCATATAATATATGAATATTATTTGCAAGCAATTCGACAATGAGAGATACACAACAACATTTTGTTATGCACATTTTTTGTCAAAAGTAATTCTGAAAGCTGACATTTCAACGATGAAAAGTTTAATATGGCAAAAAAAACCCATCTTTTATTCCTACATTTTATGTATGCATATTTATGTAGTTTGACTTGACGTGAGCCAAATCTTCAAGAATCAAGAAGATTCCAGTTTACGATTATAACATTCATGTAAATATATTGTCCTCATAGTTGAGGGCCTCAACTCGTGTTATTTTGCATAATATTATTATTATGAGTTTGTTTGTACAAATGTTATTTTGCCCTGGTACGTATTTCTTTGCGCATCTGGAAAATTTGAAATTCTTGAAGGAATCACTAAACTTGAGAAAGTTATGGATAACGATAACATATATGACCCAGTAAAAAACGAGAAATATTATCATTAGATAATAAAAATATTATTTGCCGACTTTCATCCGTCAATACTTTACTACTACGTGTATTACATATTTTTGTATCTTCTCTTTTTACTTGTATTTGTATTGATCAATAAGATGAAGGGTTCTGTGTGTGACACTATAGCACGCAGCGAGTTCTAGTTTTTTTCTGTGTAGCATTCCATTCGAATAAGAAATGAATTTAAATTGCTACCTACTTTTTTGAGTTTAGTCCTCTGTACTTTGTTTTGTTAAAAAAGGCAAAATAAGTATTGGAAGAAGAATGTATGTTGGGAAAGGAACATGTTTTCATTCACCTTCTCTATATTATTATTTAGGATGCCTTGTTGATTTACAATCATCAACATTTGATTGGAGACAGTCGGTTCAAAAAGAAAAAGCAAAATGGAGGGAGCAATAAAAAGCACGGGAAGCATCCCCAAAGTAATCGCAGACGAGGTAGCCGTAATAGCGGTAGCAGCAGGAAAAATGACAATGATGAAGACGACAACAATGTTGATGATGATGATGACAACGTTCAAGACGACGAGGTAGAGCAACAGCAGCGGGAAACTGATGCAGATGACAACGACTTGGAAGNAGCGATGAAGTTGTGGATAACGCAAGGCATAATGCCGCTTCTGGGCGGCAGCACGGTGATGAATCCACATTTGAGAAAGAATACTTGCTCAGCCTCATGTTTGCACATTTTGACCAGAATAATAATGGGAAACTGGATTATGCGGAACTACAGCAGGTATATAATATATCCTTTTGTTCTTTTTTTATAAAAATAATACATAATGTTCTTGTAATGCATGTAGGTATACATTTTTTTTCGTTTGGAACGACATTCCTTTTCCATTTTTTTCTCCTCTGTGGCGGTGACACTACTACACTTGCCACAAGATTATCCACAATCATCTTGGGTCACATAAGGGAACATGTTCTCAAACTAAACGACTACAATTTCTTTTTCTTGTCGTTTCTTTCTCCTCTTCCATTTTCTTTTCGTCTTTAAACGTGCTTTTCTCCCTTGGAACTATATTCCATTGTGCATCATCCTTAGTCATCTTCCATTCTATGATTTCTTCTTATTTTCTCTGTGTTAAAGGTTGGAATGGAGCAGAAAATCGAGCGACCAGCCACCATCCATTGTCACCTTGTAGACTTTCTCCGCTTTGATGACATGGATCACGACAGTCTCATAAGCCCAAACGAGTTTTACGCTGCTTTTAGCAAGCTCTACAGTGAGTTAATATGATAAAAAAAACTTTTTTTCCTTTGCATTCACAACCAGCCTTACATACACATTTTTTTGTAGCGTGAAAAGAAAAAAAGAGTCTTTTTTGACTGTCTATCAGCTTTTGATATACTGTTTGAAAACATTTTATAACTCTTTAAATTGCACTGATTTTCATTCTAAAATCAGAAAATTTAATCTTCAACGCAATATTTATCATCAAAGTCACGCCTATGCCAAGCCAGGCTAGCAACATGACTTTTTTCCTCTTTTCTTCTTTTGATGAAAAACTTTTTGTTATATGAATACTGTAGGCATGTCGATCCTTGGTGCTGGGAAACCTCGATCTCCTATCCATCTCACGGCTCGAGTTGGTGAAATGCTTGAAATAAAGTGTAGCGTTGGGGCAGGTTCCGTTTCAGCTGTGCCGGGACATAGAAGGAAAAGGATACCAATTGGGAATGGTGCTGTTGCTGGTTCCAGTCATAATGCCGTTGATGATGACGACGACGATGATGATGATAATAATGATGCTTTCACCGGTGAGGGCAAAGTTGGTGATGATGATGAAGATCGAACAGGAAATGAAAAGGAGGATGATTTAGACTACAATCAAGGATCTGATAGAGCTTCTCGGGATGATGGTGGTGAAGGGGATAGATACTCTCGAAAATCCTCTTTCACTCCACCAAAGACTCAGTGGTACCGTTATGGCGTTGATGTGTCAAAGTTGATCAACTTGGGTGAGCAATTTCAAATTCACAAGGATGGAACGTTGCTCATCAATAGGGTGGAATTAATCCAAGCTGGCAATTACTCCTGCCATGATGACAGGGGGAATGAGAAAGTGATTCAGCCATACGTTCTTGCTGTACAGAGTAAGTTGTTATTTTATATGTTGTATGATAATAAGGAATAATAATGAGTTTCCCGTATAGTGAAACAGTATAAATCTCGTAAATTCCCATAACATAAATGATACTTCATAGTTGCTTTCTCATGCATACCTATATACGAATATATGTACCTATGATCTTTCCATAACAAAATTCCCCTGTGCATTCTAAAAATGCAATCTCTGGTTTCACCACCATTTCCTTTTTCAACACACCAACCCACTTGCATATAGGTATATGTATACTCATGTACCATGATAAAAAAAGGATTGAAGTTGTCAAAATACCCTGTTTTAGCCGTGTAAACTGATAATGAGCTGGTGATTATGATGGCGATAATGGTAATGGCAATGATAATGACCCCTAAACTTTACA
>JAITYZ010001548.1:0-13866 GCA_027744595.1 Paronellides praefectus | reverse complement strand
ACATTATAAAACATTATAATTAATAACATTTAGGCCTTCACAAACCCGCAGATACAATATGTCTTGTTGGGTTGATGCAATAATGCCTCTGAAAAAAAACTTTGTAGATATTTAACTGAATACTAATATAAAATGATAATAACTAGTTTTACTTTGCTCTCAACTCAATGAACTATAATATATAAATTGATTGAGAGATGATGGCGGTATCAAAAGCCGGTACTCACATTTGTGAAATTCAAATATAAACCGTCTCATATATTTTTCAAAACTAGACCACACGTTTCGTTTATATTTTTTATGTTTCTACTACTCCACACACCTGTTAAATTACTCTTTATTATTAGCAGTCTAATTAATAATCAGTATAATTTCTCTCTTGTACATACTTCTTTTCATTCTGCATATAATTTAAATGTTTTTGTAACTTTTTCTTCGCAGCTCTTCATTTTATTGTGTTTAATTAAAATAGGTATTTAAGGTCTTCTGAAAAAGATCTATTTATACTTATTTTATGTTTGTATACGATTTAATTATTTTAATTAGTTATTTTATATGTCAATTTATCTGTTATGTACCTGATTATACAGATTATTACTAAATTAATAATTTACTTGAAATTGTATACCTATATCACTCGTTACATCAATATTATTATTATCATAATTATTATTCTCCTGATTATTATTATTAATTTTATCATTAAAAAGTGTATAATATTCCATGTTGTTATATGTATTTCTGTAAAAAGCAATTTTTCCCCAAACGACTGCTTTCCATAAATTGTATAACGATACGTTCTAATACACATCATCATATATATTTATTCGGTATTATATATTATCATTATTATTATTGATTATGTATTCTTTTAAATTAACCAAACTTGTTATCTATATACCTAAGTTTCTGTTCCGGTTGGTGCATTAACACAATGCTCATGTCATATAATGACAGAAATGTATTTAAACTGTATGTATTAATACTAATATATTGTTTAGAATGAGAATAAAATAACGACAATGAAATTCTCTATCCTCCTCCCTCGAAGATTGACTTTAATAATAAAAAAACAAATCTTTATCAAATGGAGAAAAGGAAAAAAATAAAACAGCCTCTGCGTGTAAAAAAAACTTTTATTAAATAAATTATAATACATAATAAATAATCAATTTCTCGCGAAATAACAAAAAATATACATATATATCTACACATATATACAAATCTTTGGAAGGTATATATACTATAATAATATAACCTTGTGATTTTAATTATAAAATTGAAAATAAAAAAACAACACAGTCAAATCAGAAACATATATTATCACTCACTCCCCCTCTGCATTGTTTTAATCATACACAAAAAACATTCTTTACATACGCAGACCGTACAGACTGTAGATGCAGTCATATTTATTTATTTATTTTTACTTTTTATAGTTAATCAAGAAAAGATTGAAAATTAATGTATTTTACATGAAATATTTTCAAATCAAGATTGTTTTTTAAAAGTCATTCGTTTAGTTATTTGTTTAGGCAATGTTTGTGTCTAAAGTTACACTTTGCAAAGGAAAAAAATGTATTGTTTTTGCAGTGCATGAATGAGCTTATTGTTAGCTTGAAAAAGAATGGAATGCAGACAATTTGATATATATTCCGTGTATAGCCTACTAAAATACCATCTCAAGCCAATTTTTACATTCTCGCCTTTTATCTGTCAAGGTTGCAACGCAAGGCTAATATCAACTGGAGATACCGGAAAAGTCTGAAAGTCAAATTCTCAATGAATTATAATAGGCAGATAAAGGCAGATAAGTAGAGGCCATCAAAACTAATTTACTAATTTTGGACAGATTTCGGAAATTTGGCTCGTTGTATTTTGCATAATTTACAAGAATGTATTAATATAATATGTAGTTAGTTAAATGTATTTTTACATCTTATACAACTTCGTGCAGTTCCCCATTTCGAAAAATTGTAAAGTGATTATTTCAAAATATTATGTAGGGAATCGAGGACATTAAAAGATGCTCAGGTCATGGGAGATCTCTTTACAGTGAAGGTGATATTGTATTGTAACTGACAACTACTGTTATTAGGAGCTGATAGTATTTATTTTCATTCTCATTTGTAGAATTTTTTTATCACATCACACATCATCACGTATAAATTTAATTTATCTTCGTCTGTCACTAAACATTTTACACATCATTGCAGAATTGATTACACGTATGTATCTGTTGACAAACAATCCACTTTACCCTACTCAAACTAATACCTATATTTACAACTTTCATGCGGTTACATCATAGCCATTCTACTGAACAAAACCATTTCAACAAATTCATTCTATTATAGCCAAAGGCTACGGATATTCGAAGCTTTACAAAGTCATTTGATATACTCCCACTCTTACTCAGTCAATTGGAAACAAAATGTATAGCTACGCTAATGTATGTCATCCTCACATTACTTTTACTTTTAAATGCATGGCGCCCTTATATATCTACTGGGCAAGTAGTACTGATTACTGAGTCATTGATCAAATGAAAATTACTGAATTGTAGTGAATCAAAATAAAGGATCTTCCACACTCTTACATATAATCAGTCAGATATTTCTCTCTTTTCAACTCTTTGAAAAGTGAAGCTGCCATTATCTTCAAAATATCTGCAGAGCTTAGATAACAGTCAAACAAAACAAGTGTAAAAGTGAAAGTGAGATTACCATTCCAATATAAGATCCTCTGTTCCTTGTTCCATTCAACCGACTCATTCCCTTTGTTCCCTCTTCAGATAATATATGTTGTCAACAAATACGTTACATATATCATGTTTACAATTTCCTAATGCTTACCTACACACTTGGTCAATATTAGCTCGAAATAGTTACTTCCTCTCCATAAACTTATAAAATACATAAGTGCAGAGATGAGACGGAAGGGACACATTATCAATGTAACTATCAACTATCTACTAAACATGATATTTTGGTTACATGTTAATCTTATACGTATGTGTATTTGGGGAATCATGTACACAGTACTTCCATATTTCTATTCATTTTTAACAAAATAACCTTTTTTAGCCCACGTATAAAAGTATGCATGTATGTTATGTGTAACTATTGTATCGTCATGTTAAATCAGTAGGAAAGGAAGCGATCAAACTGACTACCAATGAAAACCATTTTGTACAACAACGGTATATGCCATGAAAGCATTTCGTGCTTTTTCTCTTATATTGTCACGATCACTCCGTAGACTTCTGTCACATGTCGCTTTTCAAGCTATTGTTTACCTTCCTCTCATTCTCTGCTTCTATACAAAAAGCTTTGTCGCAGTCGATATGTATGGATGAGAAAAATAATATTATATTATATAAAATTAAATGATGGTTATTATATGGACAGACAGTGGAGAGATATTAGACCATTTTTTGTCTCCTTTATTTCAGTGGAATGTGCTTAAAAAAGTAAGTAGTAGGAAGATGGTGTTGTTTAAGTGCGCCTTTTGTAAAGGTGAAAATGATGAGCAATGAAGTTTGTGCTTGTCATCCTCTTTTCAAAATATTTTCCTTGCTGCTGCGTTATCATCATCATCATCCCATTATTATCATTACTGCTAAAACTTTGCAATAGATCGTATTTCAAAGGTCTTGGCTATAACAAAAAATGCAATAGCCGGTTATGGCTGCATATATCCATTCTTTCTCACAAAGCAGCTATATAGGTTCTAAGAATAATGGTATTGCTGGGTTTTTTTTCATCTAATCGCCATCAGCAAAAGAAGAATAGAAAGAAGCCTGCTTTCTCATTTTCTTGCTTTCACTCTACCTTTGTTACCAAAAATGTATGTATGATTGTTATAAGAAGACCGAGAAAGAAAGAGAGCGAAATTCAGTCATTTAGTAGACCATACCAAAGAGTCTTTTTTTTGTTTCATGTTACGTGACTTATATTAAATTTGCTCACCTTCTTAATGTTGACTCAAGAAACTTACTACAATGTATTTTTTTGTGTAACCTCTCCTTTTGAGGATATTTTTGTTGTAGAATGATCCATAGCAGTAGAAGAAGGTAGAACATAAGCGAAATGCTAATGAACGCCCACTGTGGTCTTTCTACGTTCTTGGAACATGTTTACGTGAATACCCAAGCGATGGCAGAAATAGTAATAATAGTGAGAAATTCAAATGATCACCATGGAATCGATGAACTTCCAATTTGTATTCAGCTCATAAACATTCTTCCACAGAATAGCTTTTATACTACTTGTTATATAGCCCCCGAGTAACGACACACTCGACAAGAGTTTATAGCAATTTCTAAAGAGAAAGATAAGAAATTCAAGAGACATTCTCTCTACCCTTTTCACTCTTTTCATCAAAAAAAATATACATTATGAAACGATGAGAATTCTTTGCAACAAAAAAAGTTTTTTTTATACCTTATCATCATTTTTTACTAGAATGTCTTAATTCTATTTCACTCGTCTCAAATATTTGAGATGAAATGCAGTTAATAAAAACGACTTTCATCTTTCCTTAATACGATGATGGTGATGATGATGTCGACGATAACGCTGATCGATCATATTATGAAGAGCGAAAAAAAAGTTATGCCAATCATCAGCCAGCATCTTCTTCTTCTTCTAAAATCGCGATATGATCTGTTTCGTGCCGCTGACAGCATGGCTGATGATGTGATGCCCTATATAAGTCCATTACTCAAGCATTTAGAGATCCGGTGACATCATCATCAGGACAAGTCGTTTTGTGTCTCCCTTTTTTGGCTTCTCATGTTACTGAGACTGGACGACATGTTCTTAACTTTTTTCTCCTGTTCCCACAGCTTAATACAATTACTGCTAGTAGCAGGGATTGGGTACACGCATATCGCCAGTTTTCCAGAACGAGAAAGTTGTTTTTTCCAAGAAAATTTGGGACATAAAAAGCTATAAAGTTATTAAGGACTTAAACAGACAAGACTTTTGTGTGGAGTCTCATCCTAAAAAGAAGCGTACTTTATTTCACCGTCTTCAACATTCCATAGTTGTAGTAGTGGGACGGATTTAGGTAAAAAGAATATAAAAAGTATTATCATTTATTTTAAAAGAAAAAAGTTGATGAGACTCTTTTCCCCATTTTTTATTTATTTTTTTCCCCAACGACAAACCTTAATACACATCTGTGTACATCTGTCAAAGTGACTTTTTATTTTGGAGTTAACTATCTTTGTATACTTTCATCATCTAATCATCATCAACATAATGTATATTATGCAAAGCAAAAATAAAAGCTAACAACAGTCAGAAAGGGAACGGATGTTTTTCTGTTGGTAGTATAATAAAGCAAGTTGTATGCATATGAAATTTTATTTCAGCTGATGTATTATTTTTTATGGATGGATGCATGGTAATGTGCGGAGGCACGCGACTACTAAGCTACAAATAAAACCACCAGCACAAACCGTTGTTGTTGACGATGATGTGATGATCATAGTATGCTCATCCTTTTCACATGCTTGCCGTCTTCTTACAACATACCTTTGTCGTCAATCCAACATTTCACGATAATGTTTTAAGAAGACGACCAGTCGGACCATTATATATCGTGTCGCTTCTCTCCCCCCTCCCCCACACTTGCACCAACTCTACTATAAAAACAAGTAATACTTTTTTAAAGTGACTTTTACAACAGGATATAATATATAATATCAGCCGTTTCTTTTGCCAACACAACTATATTCCCTTTCTGTTGATTGTAGTTTCCACACGTTATTACTAGGAAAAATGTTTTCCCATTATAACCAATACAATGTTGCTACCACCACTGCCACTTCCTTTTTCCGTCCATCTTTGCGAGAATAAAAGGACAAACCAAAGCGTACAAGTGCGTTCCCGTTGTCACTGACTAGTCAGTAGGGATGGATGGATTGAATAGATATACATATTAGCATAGGAACCCACACAATCCTGAAGCATCATAAAGCAAATAGCAACACCAAAGGAAAAATAGCTTCTCTCTTTCTCTCTCTCTCTTGGATTCACTCCTTTTTTTCGCTGTGTGCATTATAGTCTATAGAACTCAAGACAAGCTAAGCTGTATGTATTAAGTATTGGCAAGTGGCTTGGTTCGTACGTATGTGCTCATCTCACTTGCCATTTTGCTGCGTAGTCTGTAGCGGTAACCCTTAGAGGAAAGAAAGGGAGTAAAAACAAGCTGCCGGGGGAGCAGACAACGTTCTCTCTCTGTCCATTTTCGTTGCGCGTGCATTTGTGACTTGACAAAAAACAAGACTTTTGGAGAGAAAAAACGTACAAATACAAATGTGTTTGTGTGTCGTCGTCGTCGTCGTGTGTGTGTGGTGACTTTGGTTAGTGTAGTAGTGGGTGAATTCACACAAAACCCTATATAGCCAGGTGCCGTGCTTTCTTTTTTTCTGTCTGATTTACTGAAACTTGTCAGTAGTCTACGAAAGAACATGTTTTTGGGTTGACTCTTTCAAATTCCTTTTTTTCTCCTCACATTCTCCACTCTCATCCTTCCACTACACGACCGTTATACTAGCTCTTCCGCTTGCATTACCTTGATTACACCCATGGAACTCATGTTTTTCTTTTCATTAACTTAGTGCATTTCCTCTAATATATTCAAGCAAAAAAACTCGCTAGCAAGCAAATCAGAAAAACTGTTAATAATAATAAATATAAATATACTTATCTCCGGTAGACAGAGCACACACACTTGGTTTTTAGCTTTAAAAAAAGTTTTGTAAAGGACACATTTTGTACACGAGACAGAGATAAAAAAGTTTACATCTTTCACAGGTCGGATTAAACCAAAAGCTGTAGGAGAACCGAGTAACGACAAACGGACACAGTTGCAAAAAAAATCTCGCAATAAAGTAAAAAACAGATTTCCGTAAAATCTCACTTGCAAAATAGTGGTATGGAAGAAAACCTACCTTATAGTGACTTGTACTTTACAAGCTTATGCAACTTTTAGTTTAATAGGTAGGCTGGGAAAAGAAATCAAGTCCAAATCAAAACGCTGAGACGATGTTATACTATCTTTTTGTTACCGTTCAAATGGTTATGCACATGTAGCAATTCTGAGGTGTCCTTTGTTTAACTCTTCTGTCAACTCATGCAACCGCTGCTGTCGTCAGCGTTGTCTGTGCCAATTTTTAATTCATATAAACGAGCAGGATTTTGTACATCAAGGAATATTGTTGAGGAGTCTTTTACGAAAGGGAAAACGAAACTCGGCAATTATTGCGAAGTAAACTTGTCAGTTTTTCCGCATCCCGGTCCTTTCTTGTTAAATTCATCAACTTCCATTTGAAGTTCCCGATGTCATCAAGTTGAGAAGGAAGGAAGCAGAATAACGAACATATATAATTGTATCACAAATACATAGGTATATATCCCTTTGCCAATCTCTTCAACTTCAAAGGAAACCATCGCTGCTTGTGGATTTGCTGTTGTTGATTGAAGGTCTTTCTTATAGCACCGCTGTTATAACATATCATCATCACAAACCAACCAGAAAACGTGAGATTGACAAGGATGGCACAGCCTGTACCAATTGAATTAATCCTCATTGTCTGCGGATGCGTGTTTGCATTCTGTTTGTTCATTGTGGTAAAAAGTTACACCCATCTTTATTAAAATGCCAACAAAAAGTCATCTAGCCAGTCTGTATAACGATATGAATGAATTACTCTTTTGTAGATTTGCTACTGCACTAGAAACAGAGTAGATGGTATGGAAGGTATGGATTACTCCCAAGGTATGATGATTCCGTATTTCATGTTTTGTGACAATTTTGAATTTATGGGAGAAAAAACTGGCAAATGTTGGGCAATAATCACTATGAATAGTTGGTAAGGAAAGTTGACCCGAAAAAGCTATTTCTTGATTGCACTTCTTGCAACATAAATACATATTCTGCACATCATATCATGCATGCGTGTATGCACACTTACACACACACACATCTTTTCTAAGAGAAATCACGCATACCAAATAATAACACACTACAAAAATCCACATTTTTATGCATATTTTAATATAAAAAAGAAGCCGATATGTGGTATGATATTTCAATAATACCACCCATATGACAACTTATAAATAATGTAATATGATATTAATACTAATAACGTAAAAAACAAGAAGACAGAAAGAACGTAGAGCTTTTGATTTTGTTTTCCTCATATTAATATACTTACGTTTGTACGTACATGAACTTGTATGCCTGCTGTACTCACAAAATCAGCCAAATGCTATGAATTTATTATAAGAAAGTATGTCACTTCTACTCCAACAGCCAACACGCCATGAGCAGTGGAGTAGCGCCATTCCACAATTTCCACGCTTCCTTACTTTTACCACCACTGACATTGCTAATATATATTTTTTAATATAAGACAAAGTCTGTGTATTGCAGTGTGAGAATATTATTATGTGGGCATGTGAGAGGCGTAAGAAAACATTCTTGTCCTCACTTCAATCAGCATCGACCACGATGAACATGGTGCAAGTATTATTGCTCTTGTTATACAAATATAGTACACATAATAATACACTGTTATTATGATTATTGTAAATATATAGTACCTTTCCCTCCTCACTTTCCTCCCCACAATAACAACTAGTCAACTTTCTAATACAGAACTTCCGCCTCCAACATTTACGATAGCATACACCACAAATAAAAAGCAATAAAAAAGTTAAAGTGGGAAATTGATGCATTGACAACATGCCAATAAATTTGATCTCCCTGTCGCTGTGTGTGTATTTACATTCCAAATGTTAATAATAATCATACTATATAATAGGCTATAATACTATATTATTATTATTGCAGGCCGATCAACATACATTGGTCCAATAGGTTGGTTTCAACGATACCAGGCGCGAACAACTGGGTAAGTAAAAGACAATATCTTTTATCATAAGAACAACTTTGATGACTCAAACTTAATGCGTAAATATTTCAAATATAAGGTAGAATGATGGTCGAACATGAAGATTGACATGACAAATTTAAGCGGTTTAAAATCTTTCAGTCGCGTTCTCATTTTATCAGTCTATTTTTTATCTTTTATCCTCTTGTTGAAATCTGAGATTTATGGCTACTTTCATTCATAACAAGTGGAAAGTGGATAATGTAGAGCGTTATAATAACAACGTGATCTGTTGTCGCCAAAAACAGGCCACATACAAAAACAAAGTAGGCATATCAGCCCCATTAGTGGTGAAAGATACATTAGTAGACATATTGTTTTGAACATGTGTTATTCATTAAAGCTTCTGCGAAGTAATTTTTTTATTCCATGAAAACTAGCATATTATATAGTTCTTTATGAAACTTTTTCCATTCACTTTTTTCCATAACATACATATATGTGGATGATTGCATAATGCAGAAAATCATGGACTATAGACATAGGTTTTTTTGTGAAAGGTGGATGGTTTTATATAAAGTTGATTACTTTGTCAAAATGACAATGTGATGTGTCTTTTTCTGAACACTTGCACTTGCACAACACAAAAAATGTACATAATATGGTAGTAGTAGTAGCTTGAAGGGCTATTTTATTATTCTGTGTCGGAAGGGATGAGACATTAATAAACATTTCATGAGAGAATGGAAAAGTTGGAAAGAAACATTTTTATTAGCATATAAATATTCTGCTGCTTTCTTTCTCAATGAGTAGGTATATTGCAGAGAAAAGCTCAAGGGAAATTGACAGACAAAACTAATATCCCTTTAAAAGTACCCTTTGGAAAATGTGTTCTATTTTTGTTGAAAAATTATTGGGATTAGTGAACCGCCTTATAGTCAATAGATGATGACTTGTTTATAATTAAGTGTCACATGTGTTCTCACAAGTGTATAATATAGTCAGTCATGTCATAAACACATATTTAATGTATCCAACCAGAGACGTATATATATAATAGGACCCAGTTATATTGATAATGGGAGCAGAGATATATAAAGTATAAAAGAAAGTTTTGCAGTAAAAAGGTGCTCATCGCGGTAATTAATGTTTATGAGAATGGTAAAATGGGGATATCAATAAACCCACGCATCTGTCATACAATTAATATATGGCAGGCTTATTATTTTATTCCCTTCACGCTGTTCATTGTGTGTGGGCAACAGGAGCCCAAAAAAACTAACCTGTCTCGCTTCTCTTTTCCTCGTCCTATCTCTTCATCATTATGTCATGTTCGTCCAAAGTTTATTAGCATATTCAAGTCGTTCCACGCTCATAATAAGCACCTATAATTTCAAACGTTTCCCATGTTTTATTAAGAGCTGAACACTAATAGGTACATGTGCACTCAGACAAAAGTTTACTTATTGTAGCCTCTTTTTTATTATGCAAAGAATATACCTCCTTGACACTTGGGCATCGCACTTGACGAGTTTCATGTGTCCCGCTTATAATTATTAGTAATAATCATAATGGGACCGTCAGCTCCGTTTTTCTTTTAATGAGCAGGAAAATTTATTTGATAACTATTTTTGGCTCGCGTTAGTATGTATATAACATATCCATGTTATCTGCTATGATGTATACTCTTCAGCAGCAGGGAAAGTACAAATGGGAGAAAAGTGCATTAATTATCCCGCACGACAAAGTGCTCTTGTTCTTCTCAAGTTACTGGGAGTCAACTCTTGTGTATTTTTTGTCAGAAATAAATGATTTGTTTGGTTAGTAGTAGAACAAACGGAATAACATGATAAAATGTTTTTATGCATTTGTTTTTCTTTCACATTGTGTATACCTATTCTTGGTACTCTCAGTTTAGTTAAGAATTCCTGCAGCTTTTGTGCACATAACACATATATGCATATAATATGTTATGCACGTAAAATGTCGGACAACGATGAAAATTACTTTGTTGTTTTGCAGCTGTTTTAGCAAATTCTATTCAAGTACCTAATGTACATATTACATGGGGCTATCTATTTAATGTGTTTTCCTTCGTAGCATCACATTCAACATTTTACCACACAAAACACACACACTGTCATGCAGGGATGAAGATAGATAAAAAAGGGGAAAATATATAATACCATGCTTTGTTTGCAATGTGAAAAAGAGAATGGTTGGGTTGCTGTTGCTGTACTTGTTTGCCTTACTAATTCTCACTCCCCATCCATGATGATTTTTTTGTCTGTTTTACAGAAAGCCTGATGGTTCGCCTGAAGTCAACAGGCTGTAGCAGGGAACGCAAAATCAAACGGAGCCACATGGAAATAACAACACACATTGTATTTTTGAGACTTACTTGAGGAAAGTAATTTAATATCATCTGCTGTGTTTTTCATCCTTCTAGCTATATTATTATTATTACGACCACCACTTGTTCTGGTGGTAAACTTTGCTTTTTATACCAATGCTGCTGCAATAACAAGATCAACACATATATCTTGTAATTGGTAAACAATACATTTATCTATTCGGTTTTCGTAAGCATCAACGTGTTTGCTTTTTCCTTCCTTCCATCATGTACATGATAAACGGAGTTAAAGCAGAGAGAGGAGGAGTAAGTGAAGCAAAGGCACAATAAGGCAACTAACTGGAAGCCAAATGAGTGATTGATCTATCTGCCTCTGTGGACCACTGTTGCTGCTTGAGAAACCACACAAAATGCGCGTATCATAATACATCAGCAAGTAAAACACATCATCGTCATCATCACCAGCAAACTACTGTTACTACAGCACTAAGCTCATCTTCAGCCCATTTCTCTCCTTTGGATTGCTCTTTGACTTTCTTTCTGCGGCAGCGGAAAATACATACCTACGAGGGCAGAATTAAAGAAAGACGGAACAACTCACGACGTCGTTCAAATAACGTGTCTGATGCTCCTGCTGCTACTGATATGATGATGATGAAGATGGTATTACAAATTTTCTCGCTCATGATGGAATGGAACCTTATTCCAAGTTAATAGTATACAATTCTCTGGTTTATATCTATCATGTACATAGGTATATAATTTGTATAGGCACAATAATATATTATTATATTATGTTCACTTTAGTGTTTGTACGCTGCTAGAAGGGGTATTAGGCAATAGGGAATTTTTATCCGTGAAAGATGATGAAAAAGGAATATGGAATTGGATGGTATAATAATAGTATTTACAAAATATTCATGTCAAGCTGGGCTTTCGTTATGTTAAGTACTACACTGGCTCTCTTTTGTGGTTTGGCTTTTCAACTTGTCCCTTCTTCATGTTACGGATGTTAATCTATAAAATGTCTTGCTACTGATTGTTGACGCCTGACAAGAGCGAATGATTTTTTTTGAAGACAAGAAGGATACACTATAATTTATGTTATTCGAATATAAAAAGTACAAAACCATACAGAAATATTGTAGCTGCGAATATCAACTTCGTTTTTCTACCAATTTCAGCTATTTGTTCATATCAAAAACTTGGAAAATCATTTCTAATAATTTTACAAATCAATAAATACATATTATTCTTTATTTCTTGAAATACATATGATGTGCTACATATACATTAATTAGGACCTATACTAAAACTTTGCTTATCGAAAAATCAAAAGAAAAAATCAAAGTATACATAACCTAAAGATAAGATAAGCACAATGGGCCCTTCATTTACTCCAAAGGTTTTTCATACATGAGAAAACTTAACTGTTGACAACGATCAAATACAAATAATCATAAAACATACAACAACAACAACCCTATCGTAAATATGTCGTTTGTTCTCTCCTGAAGTCATTGACATTTTGACACGATCCCATTATATGGCTTATTTATTGGAGAAACGATGAAAAAGATGAAAAAGAGGATCAAAATAAACGATGTTGTATAGTTTTTATTTTTTTGGGGTTGCACAAGGGATAACCGACCATAGATAAGTATTATAAAAACAATAAGAGATCATTTTCTTATGTACATAAAACAGAGCAAGACTGTAACATGTCCTGAAGACAAGTCACTCTATTTGACGCGACAATTTAATATGAGCGTAGTGGTAATAAAATGAGAAATGTGGGTATTATCCCCGCGATATTATTACGCGTAGGATTTGGTCTTCTAGCTAGGAATTATTGTGTGATGAACATGATGACACGTATTTTTTTGATCTAACGGCATTTATGGCAATGCGGAAACCAACCTTTATTACTTGTGGAGTCAATCCTTTTTATCATATCCTGGCATTAGAATTGCTGAGAATTCAACTGTTGCGTTATTTCTGAATCCGCTTTGGTTTTCACTTTAAACGCGTACTGTCAAAAACAACTGTGTGTCTAATGAATAAAATGGTATATAGTTATAGTCCACATTTTAATGGATGAGTCTTCTGGCTACTTAGGTATGTTTGTTGGCCATGTTACAAGAAAACAATATGATTTGACATTTTGTTGAAAAATATGAAGATAGGAAATGGCTATACACAGCTTGTAGATTTCTTTAACCACTGTAATTTTATATGAGTTAGATATATATACCGTCATGTTTTATGACCACTTGGTATTTCAAAGGAATTGGGGAAAATATGTATATTTATGTTTGATGCTCTACATATCTGTCTGTATAACCCACGCTGCTGCTGTACTCAAAATGCATTTATCATCATTATAAAGAGTTCACCGAACTAAAACCGTGTGTGCTTGAAACATACATTTCTTTATTTATACAGCAATAAATGTTTTTAAAAATCCAATTATGTAACATGTTATCCTTAGATTTGTTTGAAAAGGAGATTATAAGTATCTTCGTTATGATATGTTATGATTCATGGGAAGATAATAATAATTACTTGGAATTACAAGGACGATACGATCATATCAGGATAT
>JAITYZ010001547.1:0-11165 GCA_027744595.1 Paronellides praefectus | reverse complement strand
TTTATTTCATACATTTCAAGGAATAAACGAAGACAGTGACAAAGAAGATAAAAAAGAGAATACACACAGATCATGATTTTTTTTAAAAATATCATGATATCATTTTTTGCTTTTAAAAATGTACTTATTACGCACTTACATTGTAAAAAAGACAGAAGCGGAAAAGAAGCAATGAACAGAACAACGAACCAGGGAATAAAAAAAATATATTACAGCATGGCATAATACAAGCTATACAGATATGTTTTTGAAAGCAGCCAGGAGTCTACCCACAAGACTTTTTTTGTTATTTTTTTCCTTTGTGATCTTTGCTACTTGTCATAGTGCATATCATAACAGACATATCTTTATTTTTCCGGTTCAATCTCATCTCATTGTGTGTCTGTCTTTTGTAATATTTTGCATACTTATATTTTTCCGCTTTGCTCATTTATATTCAAGTTCCAAATTTTATTTCAACATTTTTTTCATAATAATATTATTATTATCATATCATCATGCTAGAGAGAGTTCTCTCTGTTCCATAATAATAACAACCTATTATTATATATTCCCTTTTTTTATATACCCGCTCTTTCTCTTCCATTTTGTTTGTTTTTGTACGAACATTTTTATTTACAACTTCCATGTTCATAGTTTTACTTGTGTATATACAATGCTTGCATCAGATTGTCGAGTTTCCACTTCCTCTATTTCTCGGCTTGGACTTATAACACTTTGCATTTTTTTTACCAACGGCTCTGTTTCTGGTTTTTCGGTTTGCCGGACGTGGAGTAAGCAAGAAAAATTTATGCAGCCACAGCCTTGTCGCTGATTACGAGAGTACAATGTTCCGACAACAACTTCCATCTCTCTACAAAATTTGTATCCATTCTCCCTCTCTCTCGCGCTCGCTCTCTTTCTCTGAATATGGAACATTATGATATTCCATTTTCACAACTCAAATTTCCATCTAGATACGAAGAAACAGAAAATTTTGGGGGGAAGAAGCAAAATATAGAGAGAGAGTGAGGGAAGCGAATGAAACGAATAAAAATGCTTTTGTAACTTGCCTCCTTTTTCATACTTTTTTTTTGGTTGACATGATTTTTTAGATTCCTTTCTCTATTGAACATGTTGTAGTGGCAATATAGTAGTAGTATATGGCAATAGTAGCAGAGGCGCACCACATTTTCGTCGCTACATAACAGCTCTCAGCTCTCTTCATCTTTTCTTGAAAAAGTTTTCCGTTGTAGTAAAATGTGGGCATTACAGTAATAAAATGAGCTCACTTATATGCTTCGTGCTCCTCATCGTCGTCTTCCTCTTCTCCTTGTTCACTCTCTGTTCCAGTTGTTTCACTCTTCTCTTTTGCTCTTTCTCCCTTTAGAAATATTTTTTGTATATAAATCCACTTACTATGTGCATAGTGTGTGTATAGTATGTGAATCCTCATGTTCACGTTTCCCGTCACGGGAATCCCGTGTGCTGTTTCGTCTTCTGATGTTAATGTGTACTGTGGTGGAGTGTGTGTATTCTTTTACTCCGTTCTCAAGCGCGCTGCTTGCTATACGCTCCACTGATTTCTTCCTCTCTTTTTTCTCCTCTCGCAGACTCTCTCGGAGAGAGTGGAGTATCGTACACATATTAAAACAGCACAAGGAAGTCAGAGGAGGGATCCTCCATCCCGCAAACTCGACCCAGAAAGAAAAAAAGAAGAGCTGCTACGACGGTTATGTGTAGTAACTCTTGTGTACTCCATGTACACTGGTACTACTACCAGCGCTATATAGCTCGATGATGATCATCATCAACATCATCAACATCATCATGATGATTCCATTATGTAGCGTTGTTGCCTTTGCACGTATATATATCCCCATGTATGTGGAATGGATGCATATTAGAAACGAATTTTGGAATGGAATGGATGGTAGAAGCTGAGGGAGGGAGAGAGAATTCTTGTGAAAGAAGCTATATATCGTCCTATTGAGCTAGGCAAAGGAGGCAGAGGCGTATGTTGAAGGTGGATTTGGCAGTTAAACTGACTTTCTCCTTTCGTGAATCACGGAGAAGGAACGCCACTGTCATTGGACTTGTTTTAAGAATTACTACTACTTCTACTACTACCTCTACTACTACTGCCACCTCCTCCACTATATATATTATTCCACAATGCTTACAACTCCTTTCAGGATTGACGTACATACTTTTATACACCGCTACGGTTTTGTCTTGCATTCCTCTGGAACATTTTTTCCCTTCTCTTCTTCTCTCTCTCTCTCTGTCGTAGTTGTTGTTGTACCGTTAAATATTGTATGCATTTATGTAGTAGTACACACTACACACACACACATAATATTGTATATACTACAAAGCTTGCAAGTATTGGGAGCATGTAAAGTGGCACATATATTACTTTTTAGTCCAGAGAGTTTCTCCAGCAGTGCTGGTTGTTCTCCAGTAGTGTGTCGTGTGTGATGAACGTGTGTCCATGTGTGCGTTTCCCTTCGTTTTTTAAAATGTTTGTTATTATCACACAAACATCCATCTAAAAATAATCCTTTGCAAAAGTGCCCACGCACACACACAATACTAAAAAAAGACATGCCAATTTGTTGAGCTATTGGTTAGATATATTTGTGGTGGATGGTGGTGGTGATGATGTGGTCATCTGATATATCAGAATCACGGATCCCACAGAAACTCTATCTTATTCTCTAACGGCGTACACACAGATATACACGCCGCCAAACACGCAAACAAGACCTGCTAACTTCCTGGAAAAAAGTGGACAATCACTCATCTCAAATTACCTCCTTATTTCATCTTCATTGATCTCTTTTATCACTACTACCAGTCAGTTTCAGTTTACACAGCAGATTAAAAAATACTACATACAAAAAAAAGAGATACATTATTACCTTACCTGTTTGTTGTTGTTGTTGTTTGTGAGAGTATTAAAAAAAGGTGTATACAAGGTACAGTGTTTTTTACAAAAAAATGTTGTACATGCTGGTGGTGATGCTCGTAGCAAAGGTGGTGTTAGCTGCTTCCTCAAGGGCTTTCTTTTCTGATCAGATTACATTACCAACTACAACAACTACTACTTCTACATACCTGTAAAATATTGTCTGCTACAACATACATGTATTCTATATGGACAGAGTGAGTAAAGTGAATCAAAATTAATAATACAGTGGGACAGAGTGAATGGAACAGGTGATATTATACATAATTTAAGGGGGAAAGTACACATAAATGACGCTTCTGAGATAATATAAAAGAAAGTCGGTGTGGTTCCAGGAAAGAGGCAATCTGTTGTTGTTTTCTCCAAGTCCGGAAGACCATTTTTTCCTATTGGTTGTTTAGTCAATATCTATCATTTTAAGAAAGCAAATCGCGATTCACACAAACTGCACACGGATTTCTTTTTGCGCAGTCAATAATCCAATGTCTTTCTTTTTGGCAATGATTCCTTGTCCAACCCTTTCCTTCTTTTTTAAGAACAACATGTCATGTTTTATTATTCGAATGCAGCAGCAGCAGCAGTAGCAAGCGTTATTGTTGCGCTCCTAAACCGGTTGTTACCACTATTTTTATTCCGATATTAAAAACTTTTGTTCTACATGGGTATAAAAACTTTGGGCACATATTAACATAAAAATATGTTCAAGTGCTCTGGACTTTTTTTATTGATGATGATGCATGCTTTCCATCTATATATTATGAAGAGTGAAAGCAGCAAGATTATTTGATTTTGATGTTGACCTACATTTTTCCAATTCCAACACCTGGCGCAAAATAACTCGGGATTACGAGGAGATCTAAAGCATTTCCCAGGGGGAAAGTGAAGCAATAATAGATCAACGAAGAAGAAAAATATATATCAGCCATAAGACGTTTAATCCCATTTCTCTTGACGTGTCTGTGCACGGGAATAAACAAGAATAATACATACATAATATTGAAAATGGGTAAGTAAAAGAAAATACCGTTAATATATCAGCCATAAGACGTTTAATCCCATTTCTCTTGACGTGTCTGTGCACGGGAATAAACAAGAATAATACATACATAATATTGAAAATGGGTAAGTAAAAGAAAATACCGTGATGCTTAAAAAGTTCATAATACTAAAATATGTTATGTCCTTATTATTATTAATGTATAAATCTATAAATACTATATTAAGTTTTTTTATGATCGTATCAAACATAGGTTATAATATTATTAATGGAGTGTAGTAGGCGTGAATTAGCTCATCATGAAATTTGTTCAGTCGGTTCGAGTATAAATATTATTATTATGTTATGAATGAGGAATGTTTAGACTTTTCTGACATGATCAAAAAGCTGCGTGTGAGTAGTAGGCAGGCATGCATGTTTATTTATATTTTACATTGGTATTAAATTAACCGGGAAAACCGTTTACAGCAAAGTATGCAAACATTTCGGTTTTTTAACAAAATATCGTTTTTATTTCTACTACTATTGCATGGCACGGGTCATTCATGGGTTGCTCAAATTGGTTAGTCAAAAGCCATGTAGCTTCCAACCAAAAAGGAACCCTAAATGCGGGCACCAGTGTTCAGGAAAATTGACCGGGACTTTTTTTTGAGTTGTTGGGATAATGTCGGACAGACAGACAACCTGATTCCCGGTATGCACCGATGAGCTCTTAAAATGTTTCCCTCTTTCCCTATATTTCGTACATAGGTATATGTACAATGTATAATATAGAATCCTGCCTCTCTAGGTATACGCACATCTTCCCTTCTTTTACTCACGTCATGTCCATGTCAGTAGAGTAAAGTACATCAGTACTTCCTTCTTATTTCCTTTTCATGCTTCTTGTCGTAGTAGTAGTAGTCGTCGTGCGTGAGTGCAGTGAATCAGAATGAATTGACTGTCGATGAACCACCACTTACTTATCTCTATACATTAGCTCGCACCTCTCCACATAGCGCTGCTATGCTCACCAGAAATATATCATCATCATTCCCTGCCGCCGCCACGGATATCAGTTCGTTTCACTTTTGCTTTTGATATTATGAACATTTCTACTACTCATGAATATATATTATGTATCGTTATAAATAACACGTTATAATCTTTTGGTTAAAGAATGAACAAGTTATATAGATATATTCATATGGGATTCGGAGGTCCCGTGGTTTAAGATCTCCCGTCCTTTTTTATACAAACATTTGTGTACACCGAGCAGAGGAGCAGCGGTAGTAGAAGAGCCGTGCATGTTCCAAAAGCTTTCCATTAATCTGCAGCTTGCTACACCGCCACAAAATCCTACTTTTTATCTTTTGGAAGCGTGTGTAGAAGACCCATAATATAAAAATCGAACAATCCCTTTTAAAAGTACAACAGCCTTTCATACAGGAAAAAATGGAAGGAGAAAGAGGATGGATGGCTGGTTGGCTGTGAAAAGGATGGATGAAGTGAGGTCGTGTTCCTTTGTAAACGGACATGTGGTGGCAGTCTTAACAAACTATAGCCTTGTAACTTTTCTTGTTTTTATGAAGGTATTAAAAAATGAACCTACCAAAAAACGTACACACACAGTCATTTAAAATAAAATACGTACATAATATATCTACCTTATTTAGGTATCACATGTATGCCAATATTTATGTGACAGGCGTAGAGCAGAGAGAAAACAGAGAGACCAAAAGAGAGTTGTAAAGTAAAAGCCAAAAAAGAGAGCTTTTTTGGNGCTTTTTTGGTGGATGTTTTTCTTTCGTGGTTTTAATGGAAAAAAGTGGGAAAGAAGAGATGGTGAAGGGAGCGAGTTTCTGGGAGCAGATCGATCGATTATATTCTTATAATGGTCACACTACTATTACTACTACTACTACTACTACTCATACACATACATCTATATTCTTAGGGCATCATAATAATAAGTGGAGTTAAAAACAACTCTTGTTAATAAATGTATATATCTTTAGTTTAGTAGACACCACCACTCCGGCTCTAATAATGGTGGCAGGGAGAAAGAGAAGTGGATGTGTAAGGAAATGCACGCACAAACTACCATACTAACACCGCCATCAAGGAACATTTCCTAAGTTTTGTAGTAATCGTCAATTTTTAGACCGTTTTTGTTTGTATATATTTTATATATATATCATGTATATGCATATATAACTCTATAAAAAATAAATTGAATGAATGAATATATATTCGCTTGCTTTGCGCTTTTGCCAACGTGTCTTTTTCACCGACAAACAGACAGACAAATCCAACTATCTTCCCAAAGTTGCTTTCACAACAATTTTTTCACACTACACTGCGTATTCGTCAGTTTTTATTATATTTACCTATAAATATACATTTCTATATGTATATATGATGATATGATGCTGCGAGTGTATTATGTGACTCATACAAGATTTAAAACTGTCTTTGTAAAAGAATACCCGGCAGAAAAGGGAATAAAATTCTTTCCTTTTCATTTTCAGAATGTCGTATTAATATTTTGGTCGCACAAAATTGAGTTTGACATTTAACTCCGCATGTAAGCCGAAGAAATAAAATAAAAAGGTGTGCTTGCTGACTACTGATAGATGTTGTAGATAGCCAACACACACACACACACCAAGGGGAAAAAATAACTTGAAAGACTGGAAAGGACTATGTTTTATGTGAAATAATCTGAAAGTGAATGTGAGTCGTTGAGTCCTATATCAGGGCCACAAGAGAGCTGGAGACACACTCGAAAGGAGTAAAAACTCTTCAGGAAAAAAAAGAGAAAGTGGCACTTCATCCTGCATAAGCACTGCATTCATTCTTCCAAAGCCCGGTTTCAAAAGCAGCGGAACTAAAAGAAATATTGAATTCTTGAGAAAGGAATCGACCAGGATATATATATGCGGAATTTATGGGAAATGGGATTTATACTGGGATCCCATTACATTAAAAACATTATTTTCAGAATGGACACTTCAAAATGTATATTATCATAATGTACAAACACATTATTTATGTACCTACATACTTTATCCCATTAGGAAACTGAAGCTTTGCATGTCACTAATTTATTACGTATTTATAAATGTACTTCATTCCATGCCAATTAAATTAAAACGTAATCATGGTCAAACACGCTATCTCGTTTAATTGCACTTTTTATTCCCACCAATTTGGCAAATTAATCAAATTATCGCAAAGCCTGAGAGGGGGAATATTATATACCTACTTTGAGAGAGAGGGAATATTCCTTTTCCTGTTCAATTATTTTATTGTGTTTTTATGGTCATTTCATTTCATTAACATAATATTAGCCCTGTATACTATGCACCCATACAAATACACACACACACACACACACTTACACAATACTAAACAAAGCACACACGCAGTAAAACCAGGCATAATTTGGGAGATTAGTTGATGACCACACAATAAAAAATGGAATGAGTAAAAAAAATAGTCAAGCATGATCTATCCAATTGTTTGACAACCTGTCACACAGCAAACAAAGTGTATAATCCAATTTGGCAAATTAATCAAATTATCGCAAAGCTTGAGAGGGGGAATATTATACATACTTTGAGAGAGAGGGAATATTCCCTTTTCCTGTTCAATTATTTTATTGTGTTTTTATGGTCATTTCATTTCATTAACATAATATTAGCCCTGTATACTATGCACCCATACAAATACACATACACACACACTTACACAATACTAAACAAAGCACACACGCAGCAAAACCAGGCATAATTTGGGAGATTAGTTGATGACCACACAATAAAAATGGAATGAGTAAAAATGAGTCAAGCATGATCTATCCAATTGTTTGACAACCTGTCACACAGCAAACAAAGTGTATAATAGAAACTACTAATAAGAAATGAACTTCCCTAAAAATAGCTACTACAGCAGCCACAAAATGTATTATTCAACATTAGACATGTATTTAGACAGCTGAAAATAACAACAACAAAAAAACTGCAGACCCAACAAAAACAAATAGCATTTACTCTTGTCCGTGAATGAAAAAAAGGAACTTCATGACCCCAACGAATCTACCACACATGGACACATGCTTCTATTCCTCTCCCTCCCTCTCTCTCGCGTTTTCGCTATTTTACTTTTGTGATATGCCATTCATCCTCTCTGTTATTAAAATGACACAGTTGACAGTATAAACAAACAAAGCATTAAAAACCGCACTACATCAGCTCAATTACAACTCAAGGCCATTAAGCTTGGCATGTCTGATGGGAACACAATGAGAAAATGTATGGCTTTACTTTTACTTTCATGTTAATTCATTCAGTTTTTTTATTTTACTTCCATCCTCCTCCTCCTCCCCCATCTCCTCCGCATGTATCCTTATTAACTCAAGTCAACCATCCATGGATAAATATTAAGTATAATGTTGGGAACAATAGAATAGAGTTTTGTGATGTAAAAGGTATATATATTATGTAGTAGTAGTACAACTGGGAGGGTATAATATACATATCGTAATGCTATGCAGAAAAGGATCGAGATCAAGAAATGCTTCCCGTTTATATTATACACAGCAAAAACAGAGAAAAATGGTGCAGCAGCATAGGAGAGAGAGAGAGATCTTTTGGCCTTTTATCATTATCATTCTTACACTCGGTATTCTACAGCCTATAAGGCCACAAAGCTATCGGTGTGGTACGGTTTACGGTATAAAAAAAGCGATTTATGGTTACACTTTTGGCAAGCATGCATATAATGTCAGACCCCGAAGAGTTTTTTTTTCGCCTATGATACCGTACTTCCGCTAAATATAGGAACTGCTCAAAATCAAAGTGATATGTTGCTATAAATAAAATCAGAAACAAACACACCATATTGCTGTAAATGAAGGAGAGGATTAATGATATTATTTTGGTTGGATGAAACTGGTTCTTTGCCATTTGAATGTTACTGGAACCAGTTTAGATTTTTGGTTACACCGGCATTATTGTATTTAGGGCAGCACACTCCTTCCTCTGATTAGAACCATGCACTTTATTTAGCGGAAATATGGCAAATTTTGTAAGCAATATTCGTAATAATAATCCAATCCTGTTTTATATAGGCAAACAAAATAACAAGACTATAGAGGAGTAGTAGTATAATATGCTTGTTTAATATCGGTTTTGTAGTAAAGTAATATCTTTACTCCAAGGGAGAATGATGATGCCACTTCTTGGAAACTTTTTGGAATGGTTTAAGCAAGCCAATAAGCTTGATGTAAGAGATTAGATGATAGTGATAGAGTAAATGGGCGAGAGAATAAGCTTAATGGTGAACGTGAATAATACTACTTCACTCCTCCATACCATACCGTAGCATTTTTTACGCACTAATGCATTAGGTCTGATATGAGCTTTTTGAGCTCACTTAACTGTGGCATGATGATGACCACTGATTCTGATTTATTCTTAAGATGAGAGAAGAAAAGTACTAAAAGTGGTTGCACATATTGTACATACATAATAATAAACCTGGTATTTGCTAGATCCTGCTCATGATTATGATGATGGTGGTGGTGGTATATGAGCATCTTATTTGCTAGGGTATTTCCAGCGAATTAAGCAAGCATGACCCATGGAATGAGCTCAGCCGCTCGGTCTGACTCTGGTAATGGCCTTTAATTTTAATTATCATTACGCTTCTTTTTTTTCGTGTGTGAATCATGTGGACCATGATAGTGTTAATAAAATGTAAATGTACTGTGCGTAGAGCAGACTGGAACATTGTAAATGAAGCGATTATTATTATTGTTGTTATTATTGGTCGGAATAGACTTTGATTTTTGTGCGTGTAATGAAATGAATGTGAGTGAATTGACCATTATTAGAAAAAAAAGCTCTTTCAAGGATTTCGCACGCAATCAAAAATGTGATATAAAAAATAATAAGATATATGATATCTTAATTATATGCGACTTCCTGTCCGCAAAATAATGATTTTTCCAACAGTAAGATGATAAAGAATGATAAGTATTCATACAATTTAATTTACAGGCATAAATTTTAGAGACAAAATTTATTCATTTTTATAGTTTTGACAAGTAAACGTTTTTAAATAATGGACGGGATTGATGTAAGGTGTATTTAAGTTAAACTGAGATTAGGTAAAAATATACCTACGCGTATTATGTATTTCATGACCAGAGAGAAGTTTTCGCAGATTTAGCGCTGCGTTTGTATTTTAAAAGTTAATTTAGTTTTGTGTCCAACCCTTGTTGGGTGGGTTGTTAGTTGGGTTTTTGGTTGGGTTGTTGGTTGGGGGGTTGCTGGTCAGGGGGATTTTTGGTTCTGGCTTCAATGGCTGGAAGGTGACGGGATCTTTGCAAATGCTATTGCATCCTTCAGAACAGCACAACTGTCCATTTGTACATTGGTCATTGCTCAAACAGTTGACCTTCTCGTCATAAACGCAAATACCAGCCATTCCAGATGGTTGTGGGCACTGTCTGATGGTCAACCCAGGTGATGGCTCGTTACGATCCATTTCTGCGTCCTGGCAAACATTGTTACATCCACTGGGACAGCAGAGTTGTCCTCCACGACAGTCATTATCACCCAAGCAATTTACGCTAGGATCGAATGTGCAAATCCCAAAGGAGGGCTGTCTGGCAGGGCACCGACCTTGGCGTTTTTGAGTTGAGGCTAAATGAATCATAAAAAATATATGATATTTTATATTAAAATGAGAAGATAAAAACTTTTTTCTTAAGTTGGCAAATGACCCGAAAAAAGTGGTATATAAAAAGAAATTGTCATATGAATTATTACCTTCACTGCAGATGAACAGTACAACAAACAAGGCAACTCCAACGGCTGGTTTCATTTTGATGTTTAGAATTAAAATGATTTTACTGGGGAAGACTGACTGGGTAGTTTTATAGCAAAAAGGAACGTTTGCGTTTGTATATACGGCAAAACCTTATAATAGCTCTTGTCACAAAAGATAAATCTGAACTGGATGCAGAGAACAATCCTACTTGATTATTTATAGTAATTCCTCCTGTGCAAAATGATGGTGGTAAATGTGGTAATAGGTACTAGACAGTACAACAAACAACACAAGAGTCACTTTCAGACAACAATAGCACAGCGGTTATATTTACTATTTACTATACTGGCTTTACTGGCTAACCAGTAAACCTCATACTCAACCTCAAGCTTGAAGCAG
>JAITYZ010001546.1:0-11629 GCA_027744595.1 Paronellides praefectus | reverse complement strand
AAAAAATATATACTGGGGCTCTTAAAAAGTCAAAGTCTTTATACCTGCATGCATGGCAGGATGTGCACCCTTTTGGATCAAATTGTAAAGAAGAAGAAAAAAAAGTATATATAAGATTATAGCATTACATTTATATGAACATTTCACAAAAAAATGCTTTCTTTTTTAGAATAGATGATGGTCTGCTGTTAATATAAAACTTTATACAATTTTCTAAGATATTTTCCAAGACATATATAGGTATATAATGTATACTAATGGATCACATAGGAAATTTCCTTCCCAATCCCAATACATACCCTTATATTTTTGCTTCTTCTTCTGCTTCTCCATCACTTACATAATAAGTCAAACTAGTATGGAACGGAAGGGAAAAAAATGTAATAGCATGGCTGGGAAAGCATAAGAGAAAAAAAAGGAATGAATAGACAAGAAGTTTTTCTTGGTAGTACGTGCTTCTTTTCCACGTGGATTAAATACGCAGGCATATTACATACCAGAGACCCAAAAATAAAAAGATTTTTGAAACAAAGTTGTTGTAGCGGTTTATTTATTTTTTAAACTTGTGTTACCTACCTATTTACTATTTACTTTTTAAAAAAGTAGGCTAGCTATCTATGTATATTATGTAAGCTCAAAAGGCAAAAGAGTTTTATCGCTTGAAAACTGTTTTTTCCTCTCTTTTAGAATAATATCCTCCAATTCAATCCAGGCTAGGTTTATTTTTATTTTGTTTTGCTCATCTTCACTTTTTAGTACTACAACAAACAGCTTTAGTTTAGAAGAGGCACTGAAAATTTACAGAGGACCACTACCAACCAGACTAACCAACCATCACTGCAGAGGAAAAAAAATTATTATCTGAATAGAATAAATGGTATGTATCATGGCATGGTTTTTGTTCTCGATGCGATGGTTTCTTCACTCCTTCTTCTCTCAGGGTAAAGAGTCAGAAGAAGAAAGTAACCTTCTTTTTCATATTCATTCCTCTCTACTTCACATTTTCCAAAAGAAAAATGAGTGTGTGTGCGGTGGAGGTGGAGGTTTTTGGAGTATATATTCACATGAGTTTTTTTCCCAAACACAAGAGTGCCATTATAGCTATGTAGAAAACGTTTGTGGATGTTTTGTGGATGAGGTACACATGTAGGTACTTAAAGATATGTACATATCTATATGGCGTATCAGAATGAATATATATGTGTTTGGTAGGTGAAAGAGCAAAAATGAAGAAGAAGGGGCTGGAATGGTGGTGGTTGGATAAAATACAAGAATATTTCTTTTTTTGTTGCCTTGAACAAGTGTTGTGCTGGTGTGTGTTCTTATTGCTGCTGCTGCTGCTGCTATGCCCCTGCTTCTTCTGAAAATTGCTGTTTTCTCCGCTCTAATGAAATGGAGAAAGCCCACTGAGCCTTGGTGAATTTCCCGATATGAGTTATATACTCGGCTGGGGAATTCCTTGGAAAAAAATGAAAGAGAGAGAGAGAGAGAAGGCAAAGAAGATAGGATCGAGGGATCGTCCTCATCATCAAAGAGAGAATGCTGAAAACCCTTAAGAAGAGCACATCAAGACGATATGCACAGAGGAAAAAAAATTGGAGAATAAGAAGAAAATGTAATTCTTGGTAGAACAAGTTGAATGAATACTATATTACCTTGCAAGCACCATATATATATCTACATATCTATCCAGAATACAGATAACTTGTTCAAGATAAATATACCGAAAAAAACTTGTTTTTCTCTTCTTTTTTTTGTTACCACTACATTTTCTCTCCTTTGGGTTTGTAATGCCTTTTTCGTCTTTTCTCTCACTATTTCTGCAAGTAGAAAATGAAGGTCATAAAATAAAGGTGATTCAGCAACACCACACCACCATCAAGACAGCATGTGTAGCCGTTAACCATTTTTTTGCATTCCTTGAAAAAAACTGACTTTTTCTTTTTTAGATTACATGACTGACGTGTGTGTGTGTGTGTTGTGGTGGGTATTTTCCACTTGAAATGTTTCTTGGAAATGTTCATTTACAATCTTCTTTTGCTGCTGACTGACTGCCAGTACCAGTTTATATACATCCATCACACGCTTCAAATATTCACCGGTTGAACATGACTTTTTACAACCATTCTTTATCGAAAAGTAATCTCGCTTTTGTCATGTGTTTACTTTCAAATTCACCAGGAAATGGTGGTGAAAAATGGTTGTAAAAAAGGAAGAGAGAGAGAAAGAAAAAAAGTAAAATAGTAAAACAAAAATCTAGCTTGTGTCTGTGTGTGTATGGTTGGGGTTGTGAGGGGGGATGGTAGTGGTGATGTTATTTGAATAAACATTGGAAATGGTCTGTGTATAGCGATGTAATAGTCACAAAAATTTACGACGACTCTATCTACTCTATTTCCTTTTTTTCTTTAAAACTTACAGTTCAAATAGCCTATTTTGCAATTTCTCATTGGCTTTTCTCCATTTTCTTAGTGTAGTCGTTGTTCTTCTTTTTTTTACGAAAAAAAACTTGTTAAACAACCATATATATACCATTACATGCCATCACAAAGAACAAAAACTCTAGAGAGATAGTAGTACATTATGTATTCAACAAAAATAAAACAAACAAAATGAAAATGATGTTTTTTTTCTTCTTCTTATTTTTCCCAATAACGAAAAAAATACGTACTAAAAAAATGCATGAAAATAGATGTATGATGTTGTTTTGTTGTTATTTGCGTTCCTTTTTCTCTCTCAATTGTCTTTGTCTAGAAAATGACGACGATATGATGAAGATGATGATGATGCAAAACTAGCTTTTTGCCAAAGAGAGGAAAAGAAAAGAAAAAAATATACATACAGACCGTATGTGCGTGTTTGTGTAAATACAGTGGTCTTGTTTTTGTACATGTTTTCCTTTTCTTTCACAATGACACGACACAAGGCACAAATGAGTTGTTGTGTAAATAAAGACAAGAGGAGAAGAAGAAGAAGAAAACGAAGAGAAAAATGTTGAGTGTAGCAAAAAAGGAGAATAATATACAATATTATTATTATTATGTTTTGTACCCTGAACTGGAACAAGGTTCTTTTTTTGGGGGGAGGGGGGAGAAATAATAATATTGTGACGTGATGTGTGTTTGTTTTGTTGGTGTGTGCATATGTGCTCAAGTAAAAAGTACTTTTTTCCTCTTTTGAATCTACCAAAACATCCATTTACTTTCCTTTTTATGTTGTTGTGTATGCATTAACACTTTACATGCATGAACATATATTTATATATACATTTAGGTATATATACATATAAATAGAAAGAAAGTTTTTTAGAGTAGTCATAACGTACTTGCTAAGTAGAATATGGGATGATGGTGGTGTGGTGTGCGAGTAGACTCATTCCACGCGGCACTTACTTTTTTTTGCTCATCTCAACTAAAAACTTTTACTTTTTTCGGGGGCAAAAAGCAGAGCGGCTGCAGTAGTAGCAGCTGGGGGCAAAAAGCAGAGCGGCTGCAGTAGCAGCAGCAGCAGCAACAACAAAACAAAACGACAGACCAGACCAAATGGAGAGAATCAGCAGCTTCTTTTTTTGTTGCCATTTACTTTTTTTGCCCAGACATTTATGGAAATATCGTCTTCATCATCATGTTGTGTGTTTATATATACATAAGTAAATACTCTAGGAGAAATAAAGCTAACACACAAAAAAATCTACGTAACATTTTTTTTCTTTTTTTGGAACAAGAAGCTAAAGTGAAAGTGTCGAAGAGTTGGTGGTGGTGTATCAGTATGAGAGAGGATCCGCAGCTCTTTCTCTCTCAGACAGTCCAACTTGGGGAAAGAAGCAAGCTGTTTTTTTTCCTTTTTCTGTTTTGTTACTTTTACTTTATTTCTCAGTATTAATACCACACACTTTTCTTTGTCGCCTTCTTTTTTTTGGCCGCGGTGATGGTGATGGTATGGCACTAGTGGTTTGGTTGGTGCGTCTCATCTTGAATCTTTTTTCTCCCTCGCACAAGAGAAAATACCTAAATGGAAAAGTTACGTAGTAAAAAAAGAAAGACTTTTACAAAAAGCGACCAGAAGCCATGATCATCATGATCATCATCAACACATCATGATCCACTGCTACTTGCTACTACTTGCTCCACTGTTTATCCACTTTCTTTTGCAATGTATGAACCTAACTAACCCACAACCTATTATGTAGATGTATTGCACTTACACAAATACTATGACATTCAATTCTTCTTCTTCTTCTTCTACTGGGTTGTCTGGTGGAATGGAATGGCGGTGGAAAGAGAAAAAAAGGATTAGGACAGGAGCATATAGTAGTCGGTCAGAGAGTCACCATTTAGCCTCATCATCTCGCTCACAACAAAATAAAATAACTTACAAAGAGCAGAGTAGTGAAATGAAATGTAATGTAGGTACAGTGCATGGTGTAATATGTACGTATACTTCCTGTTTTTTCATTTGCACACACACAAAACTATAATCACTTTTAGCGTCTTCCCTTTCCTTCCTTTGTTTCTTTTTATTCCTCTCATTTCATTGTGTGTAGCTCGGCTGGTATTTGTATTATTCTTTTACTGGGCTGATTGTGTGCAGGAATTTGTAGTTTTTTGGCTTATCTTTAGTTTTCACTTGACAATCGTGTGGTTTTGGTGAGAATATATCTGTGTGTGTGGGTGGGTGTATGTTTGTAGGTGATGTGATGATGGGCAAGTCATCTTCTTCTTGCAATGTGTATGTGTGTGTGTGATCCCTAAAACTTGTGTTCAGCTGTTTTTTTTATTCCCTATTTTTACAAGAATATAAAAAGCCTTCTCTTCATCACTTTCTACTTTAGTTACTTTTCTCTGGGTACTTTTCCATTAAAGCCAAAAGTACAAAAAAGTAGGGGAAAAGTTGTTGGAGAGAAAATAAAAAGTGTTGTAGAGTATGAACATGAACTCAACTAAGCCACTGTTTACTACACACACTTGTATAAGTATTTTACCTTGTCAGGCAAGGGGAAAAGTTTCCTTTTCGCCTTATTTCTTTGGATTATAAGCTACATTAATAGTAGAACCAGTTTTGATGTAAAAAGGAAAATAAGGAAGTGGAAAGTAGCAAAAATATTCTTAGAACGTTCACACACTGCCAGAGCTTCACGTTTGCCTACGGCCGTTTTATACAACAAAGCCATGTGTATACAGTGTGTATATAGATATGGTGCGGGGGCGAGACACGCTACCAATGTTTTGGTTTCGAATGACACAAATCCCTTGGGAAGGTCTGAAAGGGACCACAAAAATAACAATCTATCTATCAATAATACCCATTAATTTTGTATAGTTTTTGCCAAAGTCTCCTGTGAGGTATCAAATATCCCTCCAAAACAAAAAAGCTTTCAACTTAATCACCTTCTTTATTTTAGACGTTTGATACACAAAAAATAGAAGAACTAATGAAGTGTAAAGTAAGATGATTAATTCAATTCTGTGTTTTGTTCGTTTTATATTTCACATTCATACGTCTCTTTATTTGCGTGAGTGCGTGGCTGAAAATGTTTGGATGATTAAAATATTTCTTAAAATATGAGCCAATTGACATTAAAATCCTTTGGAGTTTGAGAATTTTGGGGCTTTTTCCGAACACCTAATCTATAAACCCCAGTTGATCCTGTTCCACAGGAACTTCTTGGCTTAATTTTGACCTGTGCTGGGCCCTTACACTGGTTTTTGGTGTAAGTCAATTTTTATAAAAAAAAGTAATCCAGATTTAACAAGATCCTAGCTTATATATATATGGAGGACGATGATCATGATCACAATAATCGCTCAAGTAAAAAAAGTAAGTCGGAAGTTAAGTCAATTTTTATTAAAAAAAAGTAATCCAGATTTAACAAGATCCTAGCTTATATATATATGGAGGACGATGATCATGATCACAATAATCGCTCAAGTAAAAAAAGTAAGTCGGAAGTAACGGGGAAAGCTGGTACTGTATATATACCGTAGTCCTCCATATAATATTAGTAGTTTAGTTAGTGGTGGAAGAGGATGTTCTTTTTTTACACATGATCCACAAAATGGGTTTCTCGTGGCCACAATATAAATCTCCAGGGCCAGAGCAAGATTATTATGAAGGATGAGCCCATAGTAAATCAGCAGAGAAGGAAAGTTTTTAGTNTCTCGTGGCCACAATATAAATCTCCAGGGCCAGAGCAAGATTATTATGAAGGATGAGCCCATAGTAAATCAGCAGAGAAGGAAAGTTTTTAGTTGATGGAATAAGTGATCTCACAACAACAAGAGCAGCAAGAACAACAATGGAATTGAGTACAAAAGAGCGACACAAACATCCATACATAATAATTTGATGCTGTGTATAGCATAGCAAGTGGTTTAATAGTGTGAGTGATGAACAAGGTACTAAAAACTAAAAAGGCAAAACGTATGAATTTCTGAGTAAAAAAGATTTTAAGTAATTAAAGGTTATATAGTGAGTGCGTTATATAATATGTATATTATAAGGTATGTATGCTTTTAAATATAAGCAAAATCTCATGTATTAAAAAAAACAGGTAGATATTAAATAATGCAATAATTTCTTAAAAGCTAAAAACTTTATCATCTTATCCCCCCGAATTCCAGAGGATGCCATAATATTGCTGACTTGACTTGGTTTCTTTGTTGTTTTTTTACTATTTTATTGGCAGGAAGTTAAAAATGGAGATTGGAGATGTATAATGAATAAAACAAGTGGTTTCAAAAGTAAACTTGGAAACTTTCTGTGTGCGTATGTATGGAAGAGTCGTTTCCTCTTCCGGTTCATTCCTTCTTTTGTTCTTATTATTTGATGAGGGTGGCTCAAGCATCATCATCATCACCATTTCTTTTCTCAGCTCTCGCTCTGCTTTTGTTGGTGATGTTATTATGCCACCAAAAACAAATAATGTAAACTGTAAACTCAACCTCTCATGTTTTTAGCTGACTATTTTATATTCACTGCATTTATATTACTTCAAGTTTTTTTGTGATCTTGTTTTGATTACTCTTCTGTGCATTGACGTTATATAATAGTTGCCTGCCAAAACATTCCAGAGAAGAAGTCAAGTTTTTTTGTGATCTTGTTTTGATTACTCTTCTGTGCATTGACGTTATATAATAGTTGCCTGCCAAAACATTCCAGATAAGAAGGGATGATCACGGCCAACTTTTCTACTTGCTTTTTAAAGTCGAAAAAAGTGTGTGTAATCATGCGCGCTTCTACTTTTTCATCTATTTTCCTTTATGATTTTGTAGTTTTGAAGTTAGACTATTGGAGTTTGTAGCAGGATTTTATGCGCTTCGATAAACGCAAGTCATTTTTTAATTTTACGAGTTCTTCTCTTCTGCCACCATCAACACACTTCACACTACTCATTTTTGTGGACGGGGAATCTTGTACCAAAACTGAATATTTATACCTTTACTAAACTTTTACTAATTCACATTTTCAATTATTCACAATTTTTAAATGAGCAACAATAGTAAATGAGTCTTTAGCTCCTTCTTGTTTATTCGACTGATGATAAAGGTCAATGAACTTGTTTTGGTTCGTGTTGTTCAACGTTGGAACGATACTGGGAACTAGAAAACCACGACTCTGGGATAATTTTTGCAAAATATTTATTTGGGTGGGTGGATGAAAGTAACGTGGTATTATTGGTGTGTTTATATGGATTGAATTCAAATACGGAATACATAAACAAAGTTGAGTTTAATAATTAGTTAATTATTTATTTGTTCTCATTTGTCCACAAAGTACGAAGATGTTTTTTTTATTATCAGCTGATGATATAATATTGTGGATTGACACTAGAAGACATCAAAGTGATCGATCGCCTTCATCTTCAACGAATTCCAAAGAAGATAACCATCAATGAAGCTACTACTCCCACTACCAAGGGCTGCCCCTGTGGTTTGATTGACTCCGCGCCACCACCGTCCTCGCCTAAAGATCTTGCTTTCAGGTAGCCCTTGATTGCACCAATAGGTGCGTTGCATTTGTCAATGGGACAGGTGCAAAAGTGAACTTGTGCAACGTCTTTAACGCTCTCAAGGGGAATACACCGGTCAACTGTTTTGTTCACATCGGCTTGCCCCACGATAAAAGACATGCAGTTCCGCATAATCCACCTTTTTACCGAGACAGAATCTCCAGCTTTCTTGTCACCGACAAATTCGCGAGTGGACTTGGCCGCCTTGTCCAATCCAACAGTGGCCTTGTTTTCGTTCGAGACGTAGAAATAGGCACAGGTCGTCACGTTTACAGTTTTTTCAGTCGCCTTCTTTTCCCCAATTTTCATTAGATTTTTCAAATTCACTTCGCCAAAGCCATACTTTGCCAAATCCTTGCTAGCCAGCCATTCGTTGGCAAGTTTGTTTGGATCGGGGCAGTTTTGTGCGGGGATGGGGTCGCCGGCTGGTTTTTTAACGGTACACTTGGGGTTGTTATCAGATCTGCAGACATAACAACTAATTTCGCTCCAGCATGGTAAGATCAAGCAGGTGAATGAAAGCAAGGCTAGTAATATCCAGATGAAATTTGTGGGAGGATGAGCGGTCCTCTGAAGACGATTCGTTGGTGAACCCATTGGTATAATTTCTTACGTTCTTATCATCAGTTTGGACACAAATCTGAGTTTAATTTGCTTGAAACATTGGAAGGATAAAAAATTTATATTTCATCGATTGGTCAGTGCTTCTGATAGACAAAAATATTCATTTCAAGAACATTACGTGTCGTATTGGGATAAATGCATAAGATAACACGAAAGGGAGAAAATTAATTGAAAGTAATGATAATGATGATAATTAATTTTAACCACATAAAACAAAAAAGTAACTATAACATAATTTTTTTTTGAATTATTCTATTCGATGGAAAGAGAAATAGGTACTTTCTCAGTCGAGTCCACGAAAGCTTCTTTTGAAGACTACTATTTCACGTTTGAAGACCAGATTTGTGTGGCTATTCTTTTGTTATCTTTATCGAGGCTTGAACCAAGCCTATTGATCGATAAGATTAATTACCAATTTCATTCCATTCACGTCTCTTCTTCAGTAAATAAAATGCTCTGATGTGTCTTGATGCGTATTATTATTTCGATTTTTAAAATAGTTTTTTTTTCAATCGGCATTTACTTTATTTTTGTTGATGTTCAGTCATCTGAACTGAGCTATTTTATTCTTTTTTAGTAGCTTCATCTACTTTTTTAACAATAACTTATATACCTAATACCTCATATATATACTTTATACCTTTCAGATTCTTTCAATATTGAAAAAGTTTCCATTTAGGCAAAAGTGAAATGTTGCGAGAAGAAAGTCACATTTTGTGTTCGTTTACCCCTTTTGTAGTAGTAATAAAGGCACATATGTGCGGAGCTGCTTGGTATTTTTTAATTTGCATTCAGTTTACATATTCAGTTTATCATGATGAGAGTTTTGAAGAAATGAGTTCATTTCAATATTGCTTTACTTCTTATTTGGAACAAGTCACCCACAACATACTCTTCAACTCTTTTTACAGAGAGAAGGAACATAAAAATGAGAAGGCAAAATGCTATCTTTAAATTTAATATATTTAAAGCGAGTGATTTTTTATGAGAAGAAGGAAAATTTGAGATTCCTTTGAATTTCTCAATTGAATATTCATTTAGGCTACAAAGAAAATTTATTGCATATTTTAGACGGAATGTGGGTCTACCTTCCATAAAAAGACGGATGGAAGTCTCCTCTTTTCCATTTTCACTCAAAATCCTCATCATCCCTTTCCTCTACTCTGCCACTTTAAATTTATCTGCATTTCTAATATGAAGAGTGGATTCTAGTAGGCTCCTCTGCCATATGTCTGTCGCTGGTTGGTTAACTGATGTGAAGCTTTTAGCAGGAGATGTGTTTGCAGTACCATGTTCCATCTGCTGATTCCTGATTTTGAGCAAAAGAAAAGATGTTCCAAGATGTCGGCAAGAGTAAAAACGGGGAAAATGGGGCACACACAGTCAGTCAAGAAGAAAGCGAGAAGTTTTGGTTGCAGAAGAAGTCCAGGCATACATTTTCATGACCAAATGGCACTCCTCCATATTATATGAATCATATGGACCTATACACAGATAATATTGAATTGTGTGAGATTCGCACGTTTTATTCGCTGATGATAATGGACAAATGATAGCGCACAACTTGTCTTCTACCTACATCAGCAGAAGGGGGTGATGGGTTAGTTACGTGCATGAAAAATCAGACAATCTATTCATATTCATAACTTACTTTTGATGATGATGATGGTTATTGATTCTCTTTCTTGGGCAAGGAAAAAAACTACATGTTTGAAATTGTGACTTTTCTGGAGCAGCAGATAATTTACAATAGGCAGGTATGAATATGTATGTACTTTTCCAATTGTGACATGCGACAATTGGTTGAAATACGGGGTTTTACTTGAGATGCGATCATCAGGGCCCGGCACGAGTGTTCCACTCTACCTTCAAATTTCCGTCAAAGGAAAATAAATAAATATATAAATGGGTTAATTAAGATGCCGTCATAATTTATTTTTTATCAGTGGAGTTTGAGTATTTATGGAAGATTGTAAAGGTCAGAAATTCTGAAGGATATATTCATTTAAAGAGTTACAATCTAAATAAATACTTCTTTCTTTTTCCCAATACATTCTATTATAGATTCTCTGCGAAAATTGCAAAAATAAAAAAAAGTTTTAAAAAACTCTTCATTTCTCTTTGTAAAATAGTTTGTACATGTCTTCCCTCATAGACATTTCTCAAACCGAAGGAAAAACGTACCGAAAGAGGTGTATAACGGCAAAAAAAAAGTATGTATATCCTATAGACAAAGACATAGTATCAAGGAAAGAGATCCCTTTAGAAATATTATAATATGTTTACTTCACAAATCCCTGACAATTGTACTTAAGGTATACCAACCACTCCTTCAACAAAGTATCCATTTTCTTTCCTAACTTCAATCTTCCTCTTTTTTTAAAAAAAAAAATAAAAAGTCTCAAGAAACTCGGATAAATGTCCAGCAGGGACTCTTCTCTATTTGGAAGGATAAATTTCACCCAACCAAACAACTGAAGCATCTACAAAATCTACACAGCTCAACCCAGAGAGCCACAGCCCACTCACTATATATATTATATACCTACCTATATGATTATTACAAAAAACGGACAAGGACAAAGGCTATGTGATTCTCAGAATGACAACACAATTCTTCACTTTACCGTAAAACAATATTGGATGCTCTATGCTGCTCACCCAAAAAAAGAAAAAAAAAGATCCTGGCCAAGCCGTTCTCTTTAAAGGTAACTTATAAAAGAGAGAGAGAGAGATGGATGGGAAAGCAATAAACTGGTGATGCCCCGGTGGGCTTCTGAGGGATTCAACAAAGAAGAAGATCATCATCATCGTCAACATGAACAACATGAGGGAGAATTAAAAAAAAGTTTGTTGTTGTTTAAAAAGTGAAGGAAAAAAGTACATAAAAGTACGTTTGTATTCATGCATATTATACAAAAAAACGGAGCTAGGCTGTCTGTCAAGTAGTTTAAGTAAGAGGATGAATGCAATGATCATATCATGATCATCTATCCG
>JAITYZ010001545.1:0-12864 GCA_027744595.1 Paronellides praefectus | reverse complement strand
AAAATAATATTCGGTATATTAGCAAATGTTATTTTTTGAGTAATTTAAACGGTCTTGATCGATTATATTTTCTTTCAATGAACTACATTATGTTATAGATATGAAACTGATAATACTTGAAGATATTTTTGACACGCGTAGCAAACTTGTCAAAGGCGTATGTATAAAATTCATACAATAGTGAGAGTTCTTTATATTTTGTTCTTTCTCTGCGGTACACATATATTTGTACATATTCCCTGATTTTACTACTCTTTCTTTGTTCACCGTCTCATGTTCAAAATATACATACAAAACTGTTGAAAACTTTCTTTAACTCCTAACGACAATAGAAATCCTGACCTGTTTTATGGCTTATTCAACGACATCAAGTTGACATTTATTAGTTTTACCGAAAAAAGAAAGTAAAAAAATTTCCAAGTATGACTTTTTGACCTGTCGCTCGAATGAATCATTTTTTTGTTAGAAAAAAATACTGCTGATCACTGATCAATGATCAGTGATCATTTATGTTTGCCTTTCTCTCTCTCCCTCTCTCTCTCTTCTGAGCTGATATTATTATGTATGTCAAATCATAAAGGTTTTCATTTTTTTGTCCACGCATTTAACTACTTGTCATTCCATCTGTGTGTATATTCATTGAGAGCAAGGCTAATCCAAGAGCTAAACAGGAAAAATCAACCATCCAGCCAGCAGCAGCGCCAACAACTCATGTCACACGGCTATTTTTATTCTCACGAACTCTTTATTATTATCATCCACTCGCCTCTTTTTTTTAACATCAAAACAATTTTTTTCTCTCCTGAAATCTTTCTTTTGATGTTTCTGTCAATATAAAAATATCCTGCTCCTCCAAACAAAAAAAACTTTTTTATACACTTTTTGGTTATTATTCTATGCTCCCAACTGGTCTTCACATTCTATAATATTTTCCGTTTTTCTTTTGAACTTTTACCGACCACCACCACCACCACCGTCATCACGATCAGCATCCCCATCATTATAATCACTTCTCCGTGAATGTGAATCAAAAGAGAAAAGCAAGTTTAGCATGTTTACACAAAGAGAGAGAGAGTAGAGCACACATCCTCACACACACACACACAAAAACACCGAGCGAGAGAGAGACACACATACAAAGTAACTCAAAAGTGTAGTTTTTTTTGCAAATCAGCGTTTTGTTTTTTTCTTCCATGCGAAGCAAATCATATTTTTTTGGCAGGCTTCTTCCTATTCACAAGCTGTGTGTGGTTGTGTGTGTTCATTCACGCCATAAAAGTGCCAATCCACTGGTTTTCTTCAATTTTCCTAGAAACGAGATCTAGAAACGAGAATATGTATACCTAACTATATTACATTATATGCCGTATGCATTATTCCACATAGTCCAGTAAGTTGTGTGTTTGTGTTTGAAATTTTCCATCATCGCCAGAAAAAAAGAGAGAAGTTGACTGAAAATAAACTTTGTGGCAAGCTATTATTATACTTCCTTGTCATATTTTTAATATTCTATCGACGCATGTGTTATATACACTGCTGTTGTAACTGGATGGGCATGATGGCCATACTACTCATCATCAACAAATTTAGGAAGTGCCTTTTGACTTGAATATATATGACAGACATACATATACGCCGAGAACAAGGAAGGATCATTCATCCATAATGACTATGATAAGTAGGTTCATTCGCTTGATCATCATTCAGCTCCTCAGCTCACAACCAGGCCACTTTACAAATGATGCTACTGCCACTACCACTTCAACCACTACTAATATTGCTGCTCATATGATATGCCCATCATAAAAAAATGCTAGTCTGGTTGTTAGGAAAAAAGCTTGAAAGTAACTTTTTTTACTCTCTCTCTCTCCTTCTTCTTTTGCTCAGCGGATCGTGCCGCCGTTACGCTGGATAGATTTGTTGAGAGTATGGCAAGTATTTTAATGGAATACCAATGAGGCTTTTTATTATTTATTGAAAAGGGTTGATTTAGCAAACAATTTGGCAGCTTTTTTATTTATTTTTATTTATTTTTTTTTTCAGCTACGTCATACTATACCTACCTATATTATTTTATTATATTATTATATCTGCTGACTCTGAATCAACTTGTTTTACTGCTGAGTAGCTATCAACTTAGTTGGCACGTGGGAATAATGAAAGAAGAAAAAAAGTGTCAAAAGGAAAGAAAAAAGAAATATGTTGTCAGGTAGACATAAAAAAGGGGAACATGAAAAATGGGAATATGATATGGTGTCAAAATTATGTATAAGAAGCCATGTTGTGACTCCGACGTGTCACCTGGATGTGTCGTACGCAACGTAAACCATGTATGTAGGTATGTATGTATTTCAAAGGAAGGAATCCTTTGAAAAGAAAGCTCCCAAGAAAGTCCCAATGGTATACAAGGAGTAGTAGTGGTGTTTATTGTGTGGAACTAACAAGTACACAGTAAAGGAAACAAGCTGTATGACAAAAAACAAGGATTGTGCAATCATGAAAAGTTGTGATGGAATGCATAGGTTCCTAAAACTCGAAACTTATTTTTACCTGGATTCTTTTTTTGTTACTTTTAAGGTTAAACAATAAAAAAATGTAGAATTTGAGTTTTGTTAAAAAACAAAAGAAAATCCAAGGTTTTTTGAAGTACCATTTTTTTGTTTCATTGCGTAACGCTATATATTTTTTATTGATCATTTTTAGTCAAAATTACAGTATTAAAAGAAATGTATGCATTTTACTCATAAAGGCAGAGGCAATGAAACATAAATAAATTATATTAATGGAAGGTTGTCTGGAATAAAAAAAGTATATTATTTTACTATTATTATTATATATTTTTTAGCATTATCCATAAAAGTAACTAGGTTAGTGTATTGTTAGCACACACATAATAGCACAGTAGTAGTAGTAACAATGGGCTTTGATAATGTGCATATCATGATGATTACTGGAGAGGAGGAGGAGGAGGACGGTGAAAGTAAATAGTATAAAATCCATTCTCTTTCTCTCTCCATCTCCCTTTTATTTTGCAATAAAAGAGAAAAAGGGACATGGGATTGTTGTAATGGTATAATAATATATACATATTATTTTATTTTTTGGAGAAAGTCATGCAGCGCACTTTACAGGGATAATCGTAAGTAGAGTAGGGTATGTAGTAGTACCTCAGTAGTAGCACCAACCATTATGTGGAGTAATACTATAGGTTGAATGTATAAAGCTATAAGATACATCTGCGATAATACAGAAGAAAAAAATAAAAGTAAAAGTTGGTTGGTTGATGGTGGTGGTAAGATGAAGTAGTTGAGAGAGAGAGTAAGAGTAAAAGTGAGTTGAATACATTTGGAGCATGGAGCATTAGATTACTTGAATCTGAAGAAGAGGAAAGTTGGGAAATTCAATATTAAGCACTACTTCTTCTTCTTCTCCTTTCTTTCTCTTTTTTTTGATACACTGGCAATAAATATTAAGCTTGTCCTTTTTACAAATATATACATACATACAGACACACACACACACTCAGGCAGGATACTTGACTAACAGGAGCAGGAGCAGAAGTACAAGTACACTTTTGCAAAAGGGTATTTGCTTTTGCTTCTTTTTTTTGGGTGCTACAACTACTCCTCTGGAACATTTCAAAAAGCACACACATTTTCCTCTTTTTTGGCGCAGTATAAAGTGTTCACGATTTGAATAATAAATAAATGCCCTGCCACCACCTATTCCACTACAACTTATGCATAATGTGTGTGTTCTTCTTCTCTTATTATTGCCTTTGGATATTATGTACATTTTTTGGATGACAAAAGAAATGGGAAATATGTGTGTACCTATTTTTGAATGAATGTATATATGTATATTATTATGTGTGTGTGTACTTTAGTTTGTGAACTAGTTTTGAGAATGGGGAAAGTGAGAGAAAAGGAGTATATTACTAGTGGGATGCGGCTCATTTAAGGTACATCAACTCACATTACACGCCAGAATGGCAGAATGGTGTTGGTGTTACTTGCGCTTTTTACTCCTCTGCTTCTGCTGCTGTTGCTTTTTTCATTTGAGAGAGAATAAAAAACATGTATAATCCAATTCTTGTGTTGTAGTTCATACTATTATTTGGTTGTAAAGCACACACTTAACAAAAGAAGCTGTGTGTATTATTGCCAAAGTTTATTGATGCAATCATTTTCTCGCTTTTGTTGTCTGCTGCTATAAAACCACGCTTTTACATACTAGTTTCCACTCTCTGTGGCTTGATGCTTGTATAAAAAATAAAGAGGGCAGAAAAAAATATACCAAGAGAGAGTGTGATTTTGTTGCACAAAGTTTCACTTTTCCCACCATTAGCCAAAAAGAAAATAGATGCATTTATTATGGGGTGATCATGAAACAGAATTTAAAAAAAGAATACTTCAAGGGTTACATCAGTTTGTCCTTTTGTCTTTTTGCGAGATTACCAAGCCACTTGGAGTTTTATTTTATCACACACTTCGCTACTCTCATTAACAGGTAGATTTCGTAACACAGGACAAGATAACTTAGGAAATTGTGTCTGTTGTGAAATTGTAATGTTTAAACTTTAAATTGTACTCATCCCTCAATATTGGATTTATGAAGCTGCTACTTTATACTTTTGTTTTTATTTGACGATGGCCCATTAGGAAATCGGAAGTGCAGTTGGAAATCACTTTAGTGGTTATGTATGCTGGATTCGCGCTTTTTATATTTTAACTTTTTTGCATTTTTATTCATGGACCATTTTACACCTTAAAACTCATTGCTGAACCAGCAATGCTGATTTGCTTGGTCGTTTTATCCTGATGATGATGATGATGACGATGATAGTAAAATGAAAATAATGGTAACGGCAGAGTTGAGAATGCACACACACTTTATTGCAATAATGTGCTGAAAAAAAATTGAATTGGGTTGAATGAAAATTACTTTGCATCTTTATACATGTTATTTGAATGTATATTGCACATAGAGGAAGACTGCAATGCTGAATAAAAATGCAGCATTAATGGTATACAGTCTAAACTGATGTTCTCCACTTTACAAGGTTTATTATACTCTCCAGTTTATCCATCCCCCAGCTTTTTGCAATATTATTACCATTTCCTGGAGAGAGTCAAAAGACTTATTTTGGTCGTGACCAGAGCAAAGAAAAGTATAAAAAAATACAGGTGATCCAGCTTTTACTACTGCCTTAATGTATTGCGTCATCATCATCACCATGACCATCATGGTTCATGGCAATAATACTGATAGCTTTGAAAAGGATATTATATAGGTATAATCCCATGTTTCCTCTACTTTTTGCTCATACATACAAAATACATTTGGGTTACACATTTTCTCCTTGTTGTTATGAAACTCTTTCTCTCTCTCTTTCTCTCTCTCTCTTCTCCATTTTTTCTTTTTTTTTGCTTCTCAGCAAAGTAGGGGAAAAGGGATGAGCTCTGAATTGAGGATTTTGGCTTTTGTTTCGAATTTCCGTGTGTCTGTGTGCAACCAACAGTAGCCGCGCGGCTCAGTAAAGTAGCAATATAGCAGCAGCAGCATAATAATAATAATTAGTAGAACAGTGAAAACGCACTACCAACACCACCAAACAACCAAGCTTACTACAATTTCACAAACATCAAGTTGAACCACAAGGATAAAATATTTGAGGCTAATAAGTGCACTTCATGCGTAAATAATGATGGCAATTAATGTTGATTCAGGAAGAGATTAGCAGCGACGCAGAATTATTTAGATGAGGAGGACGAGCCAAGAACAAATTTAGAGGAACGCTTGCAATTTCCAAAGTTTCCACCACCCAGCCAGTTGCATTCTCAATAGAATTTATTAGCCCAGTTTCCTTCATCATTTTCTAGAGAAATAATTGTGTTTGGATAAAAATAAAGAGAATGCAATTAAATGACATTAATACACAACACAAATATAAAAACAAAATTAGTCAAGTAGCAAAAATTAAATAGGATTATCATTGGCAGTTGTAAATGGTGGAAAGTGGAAATACATGTAACGTGGATAAGAACATGTAAGCACGAAATGCCTATAGTCTGAATAGAAGGCTGGTTGCGTTACGCTTTTCAAAAGCAGAATTCTAATTTAAACTACAAACTCTAATTTCATGTCAGAAAAAATGTAAATTTGATTGGAAAAGAAAGGATCGTTTTTTTTATTTAAAAAGGAATTGGTTCAACCTAATAGCACGCTCCCTCATTGTTGTCTTTCGTTTCATTTCACTTTCAAATTCATTTTGACAAGCGAGAAATCACGAAATGATCTGATGAATTTTTTTTTATCAAGGTAGAGAAAGAAAGATGGATAGGTATAATGATAAGAGCAGCGAGGATGAAGAAAGAGCCTCTGGAAGGAAATTCATATTTTTTACCTGATAAAATAGTAGAATGCATGCGATCAGATAAATCAGATCAAATATAGATTGTAATTTTCATGCTTTCAATTGTTCTTGCAGAAGAAAAGGAAAGTGAAAAAAGGAAGGTTGATAGACAAAATGCGTGTGCTCATGTTGATGAGCTGAACAATTGTAATATTTTTTACTATTCATTTTCATGCTGTTTTAAAATAAATGCCTGACCGCTTTGCCAAGACACAAAAGATTTGCTGCGTCATTCCTGTCAGCATCATCATTCCCTGTTGTAATGGTGCACGTCTGCTGTATATTTTTCCAGCAAGAAAAGGTATTGGTTATTTACCTATTTAAAAACTCCATCCATGAAACAATGAGGCATAAAAAGAGCATAAGATGTAGTATTGAAGGATTACCGTGCAAAAATAAAGAGACGAGAGCAAAAGGAAAAAGGCAAGTTGCATAATATCCCACTGCGTTCCTGTCAGTTTATTAAGCATTCGTTTCCTTTGACTGATGTGAGCTCATGTTGATATTATACTATGGGATGGTAAATCGATCGAGCTCTACTTATCTTAACTTCATAGCATGTAACGTGACAATATTCATATTTTAAAAGATATTTCATTGTGTTCAACTCTTTTGTTATCTTTTGTGTTGGCTTTTGCTTTCAAGTTTGAAAAATGCTAAAAACATAAGACTATACATCAGTTAAAATCCTATTTGATCCAGTGGCTGAATAAAATAGTCTTATTTTTCGTTTGATTTTCTTTTAAAGTTTCATAGTTTCCCTGAAACCTGTCAAATTGCAAGTTTGCTCTACTCTAGTCATCTCACATCAAAGCAGTAAGTATGCAGCACATATCTTATTAACATCTCATAGGAGTTTGCGCCGCTGATTAACCCATAAACCCAATTCCAGTTTCTAGTCTCTTGAAGGAATGTCAAAAAAATCAGGGACACTAATATAAACCATTAATGTAACCAATTCATCAACCTGCAAACCCTGCATTTTAGTAATTTTGCATTGGAGAAAATATATAACAAATTTCTTCTTATATACCTTTTTATGTGCCATACCTAAGTAAATAATGAAAGATTGTATGATGGCGCACAACTTGTTCAATATATTTTTTCCTTAGTAAAACTATCGATCTAATACAATTTTGCACGTTTAAAAGTGTAAGCAAAGTTACTATTGCAATTTAACTTTGTAATTAACCTCATTACTCCTCATTTTATAATTAATTTGATTTTCAAATGATTTCAACAATTTATACAAAGAAATGATATTAATTTTTAAAAACTTCCCATTGTTATCATCAAGATAGGTAAACAAAAAGATACAAACAGGAAATTGATTGACATTCCTACCGGAGACGTGAGCTAATCATTTTTTAGTTTTGTTATTTTCTTTTCTCTATTTCATTTTATATGATGTGATAAGTGATGACGAGTTTATGACAGCTTGATGATAATGATCGTGACTACAAGGTGTTTTGATTCATGGGAGATACCAGTTTCAAAATGTTAATCATTTTTTTTGCCTATTAACATTTCAATACTTTGCCAACAAAATGTATACTGTAATTACAAAAATAAGCTTAAATATAATAGCGAATCTACCTGAAATCAGTCTACAATGCATGAATGCAACAGTCTAAAAAAATTGATTGTAGTACTTTAAAATTTCTATTCAAACTTTTGCTTCTTTGTTTACTACACATCTCCGTTTTTTTTAAATAAGTGGCAGGTTCAGGGTAAAGGTGGCGTTCGTTGCACGTCCCAACTGGCTACTTGTTTTTTACCCTTTCTTTCTGCTCGCTCAACTTCTCTTACAAACAACTTCACACTTCACACTTGTTCTCTTCCATACAACTTTATTTTTCTCATCATTTCTGCTTTTGCTTCTTCTTACTTTTATCCTTTTACGCTATAAAAACTTCTCAGCATGTATCTATTTTTTGTTTGTGGATTAATATTTTCTTTCATGTTCCCTTTCGTAATAATACGACCTATTATTGTGTAATATTTACCACATCTTCTCCAAACTTTTGCTTTCTTTAATTGGTTAGCAAAGATGTTGAGCAAAGTCGATGGTGTAATCATCCACCTTGGTTGTCTTCTTGTCAACTTCATTAGTGTTCAAACATTTTTTCACACTTTGTTTTCCTGGAAAATTATCATTTGATTTCACCACCCCACACGAATGAATGTAAATTAAAGGTTTTTTTATCGCTATACCCTCGGTATAGTATACGCATTTCCATGAAAATTGGGGTATGTTTTTTTTAAAAGAGAGAGTCAGTTTGAAGTCCTAGTCCAGCTGCAGCTGCCACGTTCTTGGTCCTCTTCTTTCTTAACCCTTAAGACTTTATGTAGCTACCTACATAAGTTCGTGCAAAACGCACGATCCGTAAGTTATCATCATTATCAGAGCTTCTGGTTCTATGACATTGGTGTGTAATCATCCACCTTGGTTGTCTTCTTGTCAACTTCATTAGTGTTCAAACATTTTTTCACACTTTGTTTTCCTGGAAAATTATCATTTGATTTCACCACCACTCCACACGAATGAATGTAAATTAAAGTTATTTTATCGTTATACCCTCGGTATAGTATACGCATTTCCATGAAAATTGGGGTATATTTTTTTTAAAAAAGAGAGAGCCAGTTTGAAGTCCTAGTCCAGCTGCAGCTGCCACGTTCTTGGTCCTCTTCTTAACCCTTAAGACTTGATGTAGCTACCTACATAAGTTCGTGCAAAACGCACGATCCGTAAGTTATCATCATTATCAGAGCTTCTGGTTCTATGACATTGGTGGTAAAAGCATTAGGCTTGTTTATGACAAAATGTAAATTTTCTTTTCGTCAAAATGAGGATAGAGATGAGATGTGTGGTAGCTTGTTAAACTTTTTTACGAGCGACATAAAACTTCTGGCCTTAAAAAGTAGTTAAAAAATTCCATTGTTGCTGTTGCTGTTGTTGTTGTTGTGTGAGTGGGACAAGAAGAGGAGAAGAAGGGGAAGCTGTCCTGTAAAGGAACATGCCCACATGTACACATATAAAAAATATAAATAGGTACACGACTAAACATGACATGTTACTAGGCAGTCAACGTGCCACTTTTTCCATCTTTTTGATCATAAGAAGGAGCTATTATGCCACTCTGATGGGGTTTGCCAAGAATGATTTTTTCTTACGTAAGTAGTCTTATATGTGCATATATATTCATATATAAATACCTATATACACCTACATACATAGGTACAAGTAAAATGCTATATCTGTACAAGCATAAAAACCATATTTTTTTTACTACCGTCGCTTTTAATGGATCGTTAAAATTGGTTCAAAATTTAATTTAAAATCTGGTTTACTTAACAGATATATTTGCGTTTCCCACAATAATAATCATCTTCATTATTGTTTGTTGATATGTGTGTATGTAAAAAATACATACATGTATTTACACTATTAACAATAATTGCAAAAACGGTAGTCATCCCCTTTGAAAAAATGTCACGTAAAAAATTATTTGTCGGAGGGAAATGGATTGTACGCACAAATTTTATTGTTACATGACACAACACTCAACATTCCGATTAGTAGAACATGACATGAGGCGAGCGTCTAATAAGTTTCTAGTGCTTTTTTTTGTTGACTAACCCATAATAATATGCCTATTACCTAAAAAAAATTATTATTGCTCTGCTTAAGAATATCCCATCCTTCATTTGATATTTTGTTCTGCTTTTTGCTCTGCTGTTCTTTCCTGACTTTCATCTCTGCTGTGGGTTGACACTAATTTTCCCAATTTGCTTACCATGTTCATAGGGAAATTGTGAAGCAACTCAGCAAAACCACCACCACATCATCGTCATCATCATCATCATCTTCCTTGTTGGAAGAGAATAAACATATGGTTGAATGCTCAAGTGTTGTAAAAGTTAATGGACTGCAAATTCAGAAGAGATGAGCAAAAAGGAAGGAACAACGGAGTTTGAGAGAAGAGCGGCGGAGAGCGAGACGGACAAAGACTATTTGAAAGACTGCCGCTGCTGCTGCTTTTTGATTCGTAAAATGAAAAAGAGGAAGAATCTGTGTGAGCAAACAAGGCAAATCAGACCAGAAGAGAGTGATTCTCGTTTTTAAGCTGGTGGTGTTAGTACGTCCATCCAGGTAAAGAAATGAGGTAGTTTGCAGTGTGTCTAGTGGGAGGGTAAATTAGCGCATTTATGACAGCACTTAATGAGCGTTAAGCATCGTTGAATTTTACACTGTCTCAATACGATAAACTAACTGGTGGTGTAACAACAACGGTAAGCATACTTTGACGCCTAAAATACTTTCTGCAAATCTAGACACATTTAAGTAAGCAGGTAGATAGAAGTTCTACCTATTTCTTGTATATATGTATTTTCCTATTAGTATAACATGATGCGTGTGAGAAGTGACTGCCATCTTTGTTTTAATTGTAACTGTGACTGTATATTTCGTTCATTAAACACAGGGTTTATTCTCAACCCCCACAAAGGAATTGAATATTGCTTGGTTCCCTCTGTACCTAAAGATATAAAAATAAAATATTGGGTTATATATAGCAAAGCAACTTGAAATAGCCAGGAAGTGTTTGATGGTTTGTGCAAAACGCAATATTAAAGTTTTTGATGAGTGTTTGCACTTTATTAGCATTTTTATCCTACCATGTTATGTAAGGCTGATGAATCTCTTATTAGTACCTATTACCTATTTACGTATAATTTTGTTTTCAATTTCAAAGTTTCAATCTTCTGTATTTTTTTGTAATAGGGATTGAATGAATTACAATTACATTTTACATTATAATTTATAAATAACTTTATAAATCCCTGTCTATCGATCAGCTTCAAGATATCGGACTTTATTGCATTTAGCTTTAAAAAGTCATATTATATGACGTGTAACAAGCTTATACGTACCTACATAGTTTGTTTAAAAGGCCATTATATTTCCTCCATTTTTACCATAGATAAAGTACTTCCGGTCTAATCCGCCTTTATACCTAAATGCATGACACTTTAAAAACTTATTCATAAAGTCATGTCAAATGACATAAAAATCATCTCTACAAATAACATGCTGGGCTAGGATTAATGACAGACAAGTTTACAATTTTTTAAAACACATTTTCCCCAAGGCAACTGTTTTTTTATGGGAAAGTGAAAGTAAGTTTTACGCAGTGGGACATAATTTCGGAATGATGATAAGGCAGTTGAGCTAGTTGAGAGGACAGATTAAGAATTTATATCCCTACGCTCAGAAAAAAATGTATCTATGATAGTTATTAATGATCTCTTGCAGCAGTTATGTAGGTACATTCCTCAGAAATTTTAACTTTGTGTAACTTTTATTTTTGCGTCAACATAGACAAGCATACCTCAAAATGTCTAGCTATTTTGTGTACTCTTGATTGACTGACAAATTTAAAATATTTTTTTCCTTTTTTTGCATGCAACTCGTATTATTATTATAGCATTCCCTGGTTACATGATATTTTTTCTGTAAGTGTACGTTTTCTTTCTAAGTTACAGGTGACTACAAAATAATAAATTGGTACTGTATATTATTTAGCAGTCACCTGCAACAAGAAATACAAGTGGATAAAGCAGTATACATAGTGGTATATCCTGCTGGGAAAATTTGTTCAGGAACATTCTTCCGTAATAAATATAATCATTATTATTTGCCGACGATGTGATTGTTGTCAGAACTGGAATTGTGAATGTTGTAGTATTCCTGTCGTATCGTAAATACAATGTAATGAATAGGATATCACCATAAAAATGTACAGTTGATAGTTGAAAATGAAATAATCAACTAAATTGTTGCAGTAACTTTATTTTTATTTTTTCCCTTCAAAATATGTTTTAAAGATTTTTTTACGAAACTTGTAATAAAATGATTTTACAACACAAATGTACCTACCTACCTACATTACATTGTCGTACCAAAAAGAGCACACAATAAAACTGAATAATAATAATGATGACTGTTTTGGTACTAAGCAATTCTCACCTTTACACACTTGCTCTAATGAGCTTCTAAAGAGCAACAATGATATAACTTTTGTTTTCATAAAGGGCACACTTGAATAATATAATATTGTACTGTGTTGTGGAAGAATGCATGTCAGGAAAAAGACTTGATTTCATATCACAGCTCTTCATCTTTTAGCTTACTTAGGTAGCAACCAAACCGAAACCCTCGTTTTTTCTTCTCTCTCTCACTCTCTCTCTCCTTATTTGACTCGCCGACCAAAAAAACAACCTTACTTTTTGTGCTTGTTTGTTTAGCTTTTTACGATATAAATTGTGTATATAGGCCTATTAATAAATATTTTACACGACATGGTTCCGGTGGTTGCTTTTTATAATTTTCCCGTAACCAACCTCTATAAAATATGAAAAAGACCATTAGTAAATGTGGAACTTTTTTT
>JAITYZ010001544.1:0-33625 GCA_027744595.1 Paronellides praefectus | reverse complement strand
ACGTACGAACGTACAGACCCACAGCTCAATTCTATAAGCTATACAGCGTTGCGTATACCTAACAATAACTTCTTTTTCCTCTCAACGGTAAACAAGTATGTTTACAACATTACTTTTTTGTTCACAAAAAAATGTGCATGACAATGTATATAACTATGTATTTATTATGCAGCTGACACATACATAGATTTACGCAGCACAAAGAAGATGGAACAACTCATTTTTTTATATTTTTATGAATATTTGCACTTGAATCCTGTCTGTATTATGTTATTTCTTTCAGATATGTATGTGTTGATATTCAAAAGTACACTTTTGGACTTTTGAGGGCAACAATCAAAGCATAAAATGTTACTTTTTTGTGAGAGATATAAAAAACGTGAAACTCTCCATTGTGCATTTGCTATTTTTGCTCACAGTTTCTCTTTGATTTTTTCTTCTTTTTTTACTTTTGGTTTTTTTACCTTGTACCCAACAATCCAGATTCTAGATTCCAGAAAGTGTAGCAGTGAGGAACAAGTTAAATATATTTTGCCGGAATAATAATAAGTTGTAGTTATTGCCATTGTACAAAGAAAGTGCAACATTTTACTTTGTTCCATTGGCGTATATATAGGCTTGCAAACATTTTTTAATATAAACTATTATAATTATTTCTGAGTGCTAACTTGTACCCATTTGCATATAAACTAAAAAGCTATATCGATTAAGACAATAAAAGTTTTTACACAAATTCGCGAATATTTTGCAAATTTGCATGATCTGGGCCAAACGGCGCTAATAAATCGAGCAAACGTTCAACGCTCTATCGCTTAAATAAAATAATTGCACAAATTCGCGAATAATATCCAAATTGGGATAATTGGCAAAAAAGAATATCATATATGTATTCAGCGTGTCGAATTATCTATGTATGCCAATTTTAATGTTAATTAATTTTACCGTATTACAGATATGATGATACTGTCTGTTAGGTGATTAGCTTACGTTAGGTTAGGTTTTAAAACCTAACCTAAACATTTTTTAAAAAATTGTTGGGTTGAGTTAGTTTTGGAAAATCGTAACCGTTAAGGAGATGTGGCGGTTAGAAAAGTGACCGTTATATACGTTATGTAAGTGACCGTGACAATTTTTTTTATATCACTAAACGATGAAGCTCATCGAGTTTGCTAAAGAACTCTCACGCTTTTGGCTCAAATCTAAACCTTTAACTAGATAAGTTGAAGAGTGCGCCGTCAAATCTCATCACTTTTTCAGCTAACTTTCCAGATTAATTCACTCAAGCAATGGTAGGATTTGGTGTTAGTATTTTCTGAAATTTTTTGGCCAATGTATACTTTTGAAAAAAAAATTCAATTTAACTTGAATTAAGTTGACTTTGATTCTAAACAGATTTTACACCGCAATCTTCCAAAAGACGATATGTTGGGTTAAAAACTGAACACTTCCATTTTAGTATTTAACATTTTAGTATGCGTGTGTGCTGGGTGATTTACACTTTCACAACCCGCTCGCGGCCCTTGTTTTCTTTATTCTCTTCTCCTCTAGCAAAATTCAGCCACTTTGCTTTTGTACTCACAACAACGCCTCATCTTTTTGTACCATGTTCTGCAAACTTCTCTTTACTCTGTTGTTACCATTGCTATAACACAACAACAGCAAAAACAACCCTTTTCAAGCAAAGTTAAACTACTTTTTGTGTTCGTCGCGGAGGGGATTCGTTAGAGGAAGTGGTTTATGCACCATTTTAACAATTTAATTAAAAGTTACGCACGATATAAAAAAAATAAAAGTGACAATATAAATTTTATTTTTATGGGGTCTATTATACTATTTTATGTGAGAAATTCAGGAATATCGCAACAACAAAACTAAAGGATTTTATTGCTTGCCAATAATATAACTATATTTATATTTTATATCTTTATTATTTTACTTCCCGCTGCTACTCTCGCTAAAAACCAAAACAAAAGAGATATATACCGTCACCGCTGCGTTGCCGCTTTGTTCATATCAGATGCAATATGGTATTGACGATGGTGGGTGGTGCTGGTACAAAACAAACATATTGCATTACTTTTAATTTTTGCCAATGCCATCAAAGCAACCGACTTTTACTTTCTTCAGAATTTTGCGAGCATGATTCGATTGGTTATCCTATAACTGTCACGACGCTTACACAGTGCTGTTTGTATACAAATATACATGGTGCACAAAATGTTATATGTATGATGATGTATCCAAATATTAGTAGATACTCTCGCTCGTGTAACATTTCCCGCCAGAAGTTACGTACAATTTCGCGATTTTTTTCTCTCGATGGTTCCTTAGTATTCCCCATCGGTTAAACTGTTAGATACTTTGTATGAGAACTTGGAGAGGAAAAAATATATAATAGCGCGTGATTCCAGCAAACTTGTTATTCCCTTGTGTGCGCTGTATTTCTTAAGTCCTTTTTTCTTCGGCTATTTTGTCCGTCGCGCCGTACGTTGAAAAGAAGCACGAGTGTAATCAATATTGTCTGCAGTACTATTTTCATCAAGCAGAAGGATGGCATCATATCATAAGTAACAATTTGGTCAGGTTTTAATGAGCTGCACACATTGGTGGCGGTGTGTAATATAATATAGCGTCTAGTCTAAACTGTATAAGGTCCTTTCATTTCTGTAACATTTGCAAGGAAAGAGCGAAAAGAAAAGTGACTATATATTTTTTAATATTCAACGCAAGCATCAGTATTTATGCACACATGGGTGGCCTTACACATAAAATAGATTTAAAGATACTTTTAGGATTTATTTAAGAAAGAAAAAAAGAGTTTTTTAAGCGTGGAAAGAATAGTAAAAAAGCGAAAACAAGAAAGACTGCAAAAAATGGAGAATACGCTGAGTTGTTGTTGCTGTCTCGTTTCACCACCACAACGCTTTTATTCGAAGGAAATCACTAAATGAAAGTTTTTTCTTCGTTTTTTTTGTGGTGGTGGAGAAGGAGATCCTCTTTCTTTTTCTTCCCCGATATTTTGTAAAGTTGAAGGAAGAATGGGATTGTTGGAGGGCTGAGCGAAGAGAAAAGGAGTATTACAATGCATTCAGTTTATTATTATGTGAAGTAAAAGTGAAGAAGCCAACTTTTTCAACAAGAAAGAAGTTGAGTAAGTATAATAAATGCAATGGGGAAACATGAGGAACAGGCTGAAGTGATGAGAGAGAGAGAGAAAAAAAAGAAAAAGAAGTAAATGCTCTTGTACTACCACTACTACATTGCATTGTCGACTGTTTGTTGCATGATGTGTGTTGTTGAGGAACAAAGGGAGCGTGTGGTAGAGAACAAGTCCACCCGTTTGTTGTTCATAACAAGAAAACTTATGCGAACATGCTAATTCTTACTGCCAAATCCGGAAAGCCCTGTTTTGGTTTCAAAGAGCCATATATTCCTTTCGTCGGCAAATTCCAAAAAAAAATATTTGGAATGTGCCGGTCCCCTTCGGCGCATTAATAATTTCCATGCCTGAGCCTTTTATATATATAGTGTTACAAAGGGAAAAAGGATTGTATGTGTGTGTGTGTGTGTGTGTGCATCTGGAGTATAGTGTACAATTATCTGAAAGTGGTTCAAATAAATGCAAAGCGTGTCTTCTTTTGAATAATTAAGGAACTGGTTTGCTTCAACTCTACACAAAACACACAACTTATTGTTAGTAGTACTTGGCCTCTTCGTCCTCTTTTTTTACATATAAAAATAGAACATGCTCTCGATGTTGTTCGTCAAGATGAAAATACTAAGTTTGATGGTTGTGTGTGTGCTTCAACTGGGGTCAGTTTTTTTTCCTTTCATCTCCTCCACCACCACACACTCTTGCCTTTTTTCTTTTTTTCTCTGCGTTACAAAGTGTTATATAGCACCCCTTTTTCTTGAAGTTTCCGTTTCTCTTATTAAGTTGCTCATTGGATGTGTACATACATTGCAGCGGTGGCAGGGAATCTAGCAACAAAAGCTGTACATCACATAAAGTTTCAACTTTTAAATTTTAATGGAAAAACCTCTCTCGTTTCTTTCTTGTTGGCCGTCACCGTGAATCCATTTTGATAATTTTCTCTCACTCCCCCCAACTTTCTGTCTTTTCATCATTTTGTTGGAAAAAAACCCGTAGGGAAAATTGTTATTTTTTTATTCCATATTTCTTTCTTATTCCTTCCAATACATATGGACACAATGTAAGTAAGCTCAATGAGAACCACAGCGTACTTGTCGGAGAAATACAATAACAAGGGGGTTTAGGAAACCTTTTGTGAACGAGAAAGAGAGAGGCCGAAAAGGAGGACAAAAAGAACATACTATAAAATTGTTAACATGTCGCTTTATAGGCCAATGCATTCTCCCCTTTCAAAAAAGAGAAAGTTTCGTTGCAGTAAATTCTGTAGTTTCTCTTATGTTTTTTTGTGATTATGATGGTATTGAAATGATGGAGATTTGTGCTAATTGTGAAAGGGAAGGAAGTCGGTGCTCATAGTGCTGACAATCAGTCAGACACTAAACGCGCCACAATACACAAGCAGAATAACTTACTTTTGTATGGAAACCTAGAGGTTCCGGTTTCCAGTGTGACTTTTCTTCTGATGACAGTATTCACTTAACAAACAACAGGAACCCCTTTTTAGACGCATTGCTCGAGGCAACAAATTTTCTCTCACAATCAGAAATTCAGACACTTTAGTCCTAGTAAAAGCCACACCGTCAACTAACAAAAATGGGTACAGAATAATAACACAACAAACAAAGGTATTGCGACGAGCAGGCATTATGTATATTCATGTTGTCTTGGGCTCATTCAGTTGTGGTATATACGGTGATGGAGGATGCACAAGGTAGATGTCGTATGGAGGGATCCTACGCACTAGCGGCAACAGACTCCAAAAAAAGAGAAACGAGTCACCACAGTTCTTTCCATAACGTTGCCAAGTTTTTTACTTAAGTGGCGGTGTCTACCTGGATTATTCTCATGGTGTATCTGTCTGGGGTAAAGTAAAATAAAATAAAGAATGGATGATGTTCGAAAAAGGGGAAAAATTGGAACGATTCCAAGGACTTTTGTTTTTCTCTTGTGTGTGTGTGTGTGTTGTGTAGTAGCACAAAATTTGTTGACTTTCCCATTTTCTAAATTACACGTTATAATAAAGCTTTCCATAAAACTGCCTAGATAATAATAATTATTATAATAGATATATATCTTTACGGACTTTACCAAAACAACATAAAACGGTAATGTTGTTCACGTGTTTTATATTCTACAAAGACGGCGATAAATGACATACTTTTTGTACACACACAGTGAGAGAAACGCAATCATTTTGTGTGCATACACATATATTGCAGCAGCATCCATTCCACTTTCGTATCAAGTTGGACGGGAGTCTGTGAGTGAAAATGGGAGCGAGTAGTTTGGTGAGAGGCTGAGGGAAGTGGAGGTGATCTTCCGGAAACAAATTCAACTAAATCTTCTTACGAATGTTCGGATGGAGCCTTGTTCACTGAAAGTATCTTCCACCAGAAGCCAACAAAATTTCACCTTATCTTCAAGCAGAAGAGGAGAAAATGTGCAGAGTGCATGACGTGTAGGTTTCCAGACAGGCAAGCAACCATCGTAAAACGGGGGAAGGAGCAGTAGCAGCAACAACAATGACTCCATGCTCGCAAACATAAACTTTCTTTTTTCCTTACCTCGATACACACGGCAGATGGTGAATAACATTACGACATTGCACAAAATACCTACGCTCACACACAGATGAGAATAAGCGAGAGACTTACTTTCACTCTCTTTCCCTCCCACACAGACACAGACACACACACGTTTATACAATCTAGGACACAGGTTTTATAGTGGGTGTTGTAGTGGCACTCGTAGTAGTAGAGGAAATTGCCATACGAGTCGTTCTCTGTGCTTCTTGTTTCATCAGTCGTTTTCTTACTATCGACGAGGAGGGAAGTTGCGATGGGCTCTCTTTTTTTGCCTTGCCCATTATAAACTAACATAGTATTGCGATCACGGAGATCATATACCATCATCACCATTTTATACTTGTTTTTCGATCATCACAGAAAATGTTATTGCTATTCTTCTGTGTTTTCTTTACCTCGTATCCGGAGGAGCCAAGCAGTAGCGCTCACTCCCATTTTTCTGTATACACATTCCCTAAATAATATTTAGGAATACGGCTGCAGCTTTTTTATTGTTTTTATCTTGCATCGATCCATTAACTTTATAAAATTGTAGATCAACAGAGCAAGATACCACACAGTAAACTCCCCAGGCAACCAATCCATTTTATTTTCTGTCACAAATTTCAACATATTTTCTCCTACTTATGTCAGCAGGAAGAAAAAATGCAGAAATCATTTCAGACAGTGTATGTCCATAAGCATTATGTAGATTCATGTTTTTTTCTTTTAAATTCCATTAGATAATAAACAGTTTCTCAACATTATATGCTATCATAGATCTTCATCGTCGTGGCACGTACATGTTTAAAAAAAATCACGACACGGCGTCCTCTCTTGATAATACTTATACTTTGATTCCCATCATCGTCGTGATTCATGATTTAATTTCCTAAAAAGGTTTAATTTATCTATCACATTTGACTATACACACATTTCAGAGTTCTGAGACTGTAACAGAGCAGGTAAAAATCCTACAGGTAGAATATAAACCCATTGTTATATGAATTGAGGAAAGGGTTGAGCCTCCCATGCCATTTTTGGTACTTGAAATGCATTCATCATCATAATATACATGAATACTAATAATAACACTTTTCTTGAGCAGAAAAGCTCATTAAGTTATAACTCGGCAAAATCTCATTTTTCCAAGATCATTATTATTGCCATCATCTCTTTTATAGGCATTTTTAACGTATGAATTATGATAATGGCTGTATTTTATATATAAGTACAGGGCTGCACACAAAAGTTGGGCATGGATGAGCCCTTTCGGAAAAAAGCAAAGTTTTTCCTTTTCATTAAAGTCAAAACGTAATTTAAGATGAGCGCAACGAGTTTTTGCTTCACAATAGCAGCAAGTATTAAAGGAGGAATATGAAGAAGAAAAATAGTTTCACGAATTTGAGCAACTTTCTTGTTGTTATTTGCTTTTTGGAACAAATTTGAACGTTGTCTGTGTGGATGTTTGTATGGCCTGTGTGGAGGATCGTATAATGTAGATTTTGATGATGATGATTATACAGATACACGAGCAATACATAAAAGCTCTTTAGTTAATATAACAGCGAAAGAGAGAGAGAGAGAGAGATATCGAACAGGATGAAAGGAATGATATGATGGCAAGGATTTATTTTCTTTCCGCCTTGCTGCTTTCACCACAAAACTGATTCCGTAACTTATGAATTTCAGCTCATAAATGTGTTTTTGCTTAAGGAATCTCTGTCTCACCCAAAAAAAAAACCAAAAAAACGAACATCGTTTTGTACTTTGCTGTGTATATTTTATGGTTGTTGTGAGTCTGTCTTTATAAAATGCTTGTAATGTACACACATTGTATGGAGACTCCCTTTTCTGGTTATGTGCGTGTGTAACCCTTGTCTGTTGTCTGCAATAATGAATATACATATAAAACATAAAATATCACTCCAAGTATTTTGTTGCTCGTTTCCAAAAAATTAACTACAATATAAATACTAATATTTTGTATCCTTCGAGCAAGCGCCATTATTTTTTATTGCTGTACGGATTAGACATTGCGTTCTTTGTAATTCGGGACTCATTTAGCATTTTCTCTCCCTGACATTTGATCTGTGTCAAATTATTTTTCCTGGGATTATTTTTAGGAAACACAAAATGCTCTCAAAAGTTAGATACATAGGATCACTGATTGACTTTGAATGAGCAAGTTAATTTAAATTACTAAGAAAAAAATTCAAAAATGTTTGTGCTGGTTGTGCTATCATCAAAGCATACACAAATCAAATCATAAAAGTTTTTGCCTTTTAAAATTTGACACTTTAGAAAGCATATATAATTCTATTTATTTCTTATTAAGTCCTCACTAAAAGCAATACTAATTAAAATGAACAAGACGGGTATTGAAGAAATTATAAATGATTATAATATAATTGAATCTTAATACTTGAGCAGAAAGTATGGTTTTTGAGTTTTGGTGTGTAATTTATCGTACACATCCACTCTCCTCATGGAAGCTCTCGTTTTGTAACATGTTCTGTTTACTTGGAAAGAGTATAAAAAAGTAAACTACATTATACGCAATGATAAAATTTCGTAAACCAGTAAACAGAATTTTCGGTCTAGCAACCACTGAACATTATGAAGGGAGCCATTTCCGCCGGCGTAACTGCTCTTGTATTTTCTGCTGGTTTCCCATTGGACGATGAAGAAGAAAAAAAATGCACATACATATGTCCTTACATTAGCAGAATTCCCAACCTAAAGTCAAAAGTAACAAAGCTAACGTCAACTAAATCATATTTCTCCTTTTGCATGTATCGACATACATTAACATTTTCATTTGCTTTTAACCCATTACATACATTACTCAAATTGCATAAGAGAGAGAGAGAGAGAGAGCGGAAAGAGAAATAAGTAGAAGGAGAAAGACAAAGTGTGTTGGACAAGCCTGCATGGATTTGAACATTAGTCTATAAGATTTGTTTTGCACATTTTGTCAAGAAAAACTTGAATCGCAAAATCACGTATGTCTCTCTCTCTCTCTCTCTCTCTACATTGTACATACTTATATATTATATACATGATGTTATGCATGTTTAAACTCGTTTTGTCTTTCTGTCGCTCTCCCTCAATTTTGTAACTTGAAAAACGTACACATTTTATGGAAAGGAGCACTTTCCAAAGGGTTGGATGGAAAGAGTTTCTATAGTTTATGTACTTTTTTCAAAAAGGAAAAAAGGGTTTGCAGTAGCAACAGCAACAGTAGTAGCAGGAGAATGTATAGCAAAATTATAAACAACTTTCATATAACAAATACGACCACTATTCTCGTTTCTATTATAGTAATGCTACCCTTAGGAGCACTATACATACATGCATGCATATATTAACCAAACTGAGATGATATACGACCGGGTTGAAGATGAATGATACATGCTACCGGAAGAGGCATCCAGTATAATGAGCTGCATTTTCATGAGTGAATGAGTTTTCATGGTGGAAAATCTCTTTGAGTAAAAACGTTTTACTTACCCACCACCACCGCCACCATCACCATCAGTTTCACTTTCTTACGAAACAACATGATCACAATGAATACATTCTTCTACATCAGCCTGAGTGCACAGAGGTTCAACAAAACTTTATGTCATGCCATGCCATATATATTATACCTAATATACCTACATACTCTCAATATTATATAAATTTAAACTCTAACAATAATATAGGTATATAGGTAGGCATACAAAGAACTTTGCACTAGCTATCTTTTTGTTTGCACGTACTCCTTTTTTGTATATATTTTGATGATTGATGGTGTGTGTATGCTCCACTGAGGCCAACCTCAATAGACAAAAGCTAGATAAAATATTTCTTTTAATTCTCGTTATTAGCTATGCCGCTTAGGACTACGTTCAGTCTCTTTTTTTCTGAAGGATCACAACATTAATAATAATAATAATAATTAAAAAATAATAATAATAATAATAATGATAATAATGATACATACAATAGGATTATTATGAACTGGATGTTAGACTTATTCACAAAGAACAGATACACAGCTCCTTCAATTTCCGGCTCAAACTAGGAGAGTCCTTAAAACTCTCAAGAGTATTTATTGTTAAAAGAAACCATGTCGATGATGCATACATTATTTTTTCTAAACCACCTGGTTAACATAATAGAGTACTACAGGAAACAATTAAATATTACTTGGTGACATAAGTGACGTAACAACTCCAAAAGCCGATTCAAAAAAAAGTGGCGTGGACTCCAAAGGGATAATAAAAAGAGCTCAAACAGATGCCCGGATTCCATTTTGAGAAAAAAATAAAATTCATCTCATCTCCAATACTGCATAATTTAGGAATAGCAAGTAGTTTTTTATTATATAATAAATGTGCACATCATTTATTATTACTCCCAGGTACACTTATCTTATATTTAATTTAATTATCAGAGTGATAACTAATGGTGCATATCCACTTTTTCCCAGTTACAAGAAGCTTCTCAGAAAAACTTGCGTAAAATGTATAACAAAAACAACCATTTATATTTCATTTTACAGGGCAACATGTAGAATTTATGGGGTAGTATAATAATAATATGTAGAAAGTCGTGTTTTTTTCTTCTTCTTCTTTTTCTGAAGACATGCCACAACATCTGCAAAAAAAGGATCCTCCCACGAATAACGAATTTATAACGGAAAAAGCTCTGCGCTTTGTATTGTGTATTATACATACTCGTTGCTTCCCGAACCATTTTTATTTGGTGGTTGATGGTTGGTTGGTTGGTGATGAAGAGTGGATAGATAAAAGATGGATGTATAATATTTTATATACAAAAGTATTATAATCTCCACAGAAGCAGAAACAGGAGATACATCATATAACTTTGTTTGCCCATTATATAAAAAACATACTCACATATGACATCCCACAAAAAAAGGGTCTGTTGTAGACCAAACCTCTTATGTGAGCACTTTTAAGCTTGAAAACTCATAAAAAATCTACAAAGTGTACCAAGAGAAAGCTGAAGCAGCGTTCCATAATTTCCATGGCACTATGCGTGTATACACTTTTTTTTACAAGAGTGGTCTTCTCAACTCATGTCAGTCACCATGATAGTTTTTTTTCTTTTATTATATATACGTATATATTTTTTTTTGTATATTCAACACATTTAAAATGTTGTATTATTATTATTATTACAATATTCGTTCCCGCTCTTCAGTTAGAAAAAAAAGTAATACGAACCCATTTTTTTTGCATTGTATTACGTTGGCTCTGCTGACTGTAGCTACAAAATATCTTTCTTTTTCAACTCTTTTGCATATTACAAAAAAATGTAGAGGCTGAATCCCTTGGTGGTTTGGAATTCCTTTTTTTATGTGTATCCTATTCCTGGTCCTCAAGTCATTCTTCATTGGGCCACCGTAGACAATAGAATGAAAATGAATTTAAGGAAACACAAGAGATCGTCGTCGTCGTAGCATCCCCATTAGATGTGGCGGTAAGAGAGAGAGAGAGAGAAAGGCAAGAGCAGCAACAGCAACTCAAAAGAGAAATAAAATATTATACAAAGTCAAAATGCAAAGGAATAGGAATGTATGACTGATGCTGTGTGTTGTGAGCCATGAGCAAAAAGAGAGAGAGAGGATGTTTGTTGTTATTCTGATATATCGTATTATATGGATGACTGTCTTTTGTTAAAGAAAAAAAAATACTTACATAGCCATAATATATAATATGGGACAGGGACTTGTACAAATTGTCAGCATTTTAAAATGTTCCAGCTTTTAATATTTTTTTAAAAAGATAAAAAATAGCAAGAGTGATGGTTCTAGTGGTTGTGTGATGGTTATGAAATTGAAAAAAGGTGGATAAAGAGGTAGATAAAAGACACTTTTTTCTTACTCATCTTGGTTTGATATCACATTTTCACTGTTCTTGGTAGAGGGAAAAAATAATATTATAAATATACGGTGAAAAGTGTATGTGGGAGCCAAGTTTGCAATCGATATCTGCTGCGTGGAATGAAGCCGAGAGTAGGAAAGAAAGAGAGAAGCAAAGCCGAGAGAGAGTGGAGAAGGTCTACCGATGCGTCTGTCGATATGCTTCGTTTTCTCACACAAAAAAGTCTTTTCCATCCCTGTCTTTCCTTTTTACTTTCTCTCTTTTTCCCTTTCCTTTCTCCCATATAGGGAGAGACACATATATGTAGACATTGTGAAAGAGAGAGAGAGAGAGAGAGAGAGATCCTCACACACACACACGCCTGCATACAAACTCTCATAATATACATATACCTATACAATAAGAGGAGAGAGGATGGAGACAGAAGGGAAATCCACGTTTTACCTTAATGCACAACTTGGGAGCGACAAGAGGTAATGGTTGCGGGATGAGTAGTGAGAGTAAGAGAGGGAAAGCATGCTAAGCTTCTCTGGAGGTAATAATAACGTATAAGCTTCTTTCGTTTCAACACACAGTCAGTTGAGAACGTGTAAAGATTTTTTTCCTCCAGCAGCAGCAGAACCACCACCACCACCAGCATGGTGACTTCTATCATCCATTTAAGAATACATCTACACTCAAGTTGCTACACCTTTCCCTTTTATCTCCTCTCGACATAAATATATCTATCCTTCTATCCATCTTTCCATTTCTTTTCACTGTCTACCTTATTTTCATTTTTTTTACTTTCAAAAGGCAAAAGTAGTAAAAATAGGGCTACTGACACATATGCCAAGAGTTGCTGCTAGATAATTTTTCAACTGAGAACCGACATTCTAACTAAAATGTACATTATTATTATTATTATTATTAGCATTCCTTTACCCTAGAGTGATGTTGTTGATGGAGAACTACTAACTAAACCATGTGTAACTTGAACATTTTATTTTTTATGTGTCTTGTTGGATTTCACTTTCCATTTTTACTTTTCACCTTTTCCCTCCACTCTTGTTGCTCAATATGTGTAGTAGCAACAGGAAGCAGCATGTGATGACTGGTGGGTGAAAAAGCAAAAATGTATCGCAAGGGTGGATTTTTCGTCGTAGCCGTCAACTAAACTAAGTGGAAGCAATATAAAGATATGTTCTTGATGAGTGCCGCCTGCCGCTAACTACACACACACACCCAAGCAAGCAATCAAACGAGACCATCAAGTACTTTGGTGGTGGTGGTGCGATGGTGGTGGCGCATATATTCTTCGATGTGCGAAAAAATACACAGTAGTGACCACCACCGCCACAACCGAAAAAGTAACCCACCTGCAGTGTCTAATCTACTACTATAAAAGTTATAGCAAAACTTTTTTTCCTCACAGCAAAAAGAAAAAAAACTAATCATCATCAAAGATAAAGATAAAATGTATGAAGAGCAATTCTGTGATATTTAAGAACTACATATGCTATCCTTGTCCGCTTGATCATCATCTTGTCTTGTGATGTCATCATCTCATAACATACCATCACATTTTTGTTACTATTATTGTCGCCATTAAAAATGACCACATATGACTGTATTGAGATATTATATTGAGATATTTTACATGTATATACCATGTTATAAATATATGTATATATAAAAGATTGGCAACGGACAATAAGAAAAAAAGATGAAAGATAACATACTCTTATGATGGAAAGCTGTACCAATATCTCGTTGTATCTTCAGCGAAACTGGTTTCAATTATTTTTTTTATTCTCGTCTCAACCAAAAATAAAAAAAATGAAATCAAGATGGTGAAGAATTGATGTGGTGTTGAGAGGCTACAAAATTCAACCAACCGAGAAAATATACTATACCCATATTATTTGAATCAATGCAAGTTGAGCAAGTAAAATAGACGATGATGATGATGATCCAAACTGCTCCAGATCCTCATCAACGTAAAAAAACTTGTTTTTATATTGTTACTGCTTCTTCCTTTCTCTCTCTGTCTCTCTCTCTTTCCCTCCTTTTTTCCCCGTCTTTCTAACTTGTTCACTTGGATGGCTTCAATCCTGCCAATTTATTACGCCCTTCCAACAAGAAACCTTTAGTCTTGATGTAAAGGGACAGGGGAATACAGAGATCAAATCCCTATGTTTCCTTGGCCTCCTGGCGCAGTAGTAATACTTTGTTGTTGTTGTTATGGGTGTCCAAACACGACTTTTCCACTTATTATTATTTTATTTTTATGTTTAGTAGAGAGAGACATCCCCATCTAAAACGCAAAGAAGGTTTCTTTAAAAAGAAACTTGTACAAGAACACGACTCCTTTTCTAAACAACAGCTTAAACCTCTGGAAAATTAATGAGTGGAGTTTGTATAATGTACAATATACACCCATGTCACCACACAGACACACTTACACAAAAAAAAGAAAACATATGTACTTATAATTAGCTACACATGATACCAAGACCACCACCAAGACTCATTCGCCATATTGCCATGCCATGAGACAGAGAGAGAGAAAAAATAAGTAATTTCTTGTTTGCAAACTTCATATTCTATTTACTCTAGCACCAACTCAAGAAATGGAATTTGTGTGTGGGTTTGCCTCCCACTAGAAAAAAAACAAAACACAAACATAACCTGTTTCATAATTGAAAATGTTGCTCTCATTTAAAATGCGAAAAGCTTTTATTCACCATATTGTGTGTTTGCAGAGTTAAAAGGGGAAAGTGGTAAAATTTATTAAATAAATATATAAATTGTGACGAGACACTCACAATCTGTTTTGAACGCACGCTAATAAATATTATATCCTTCCATTTTGTATACACATATATTTTACTATTTTTATATATTAAGTGCGTTTGTTTTTATTATTATTATAAAAATAAAAATAATATTGTTTTCCTGTTGTATTGTTTTAACCACACGGCACACACACCACCCTTTCCTTTTTTTGTCGCTCTTGACACAATTTAGAACGGATTATATGGGATCACATAAGCATATCATCAAGATTTATGTGGATCAGTGTAAGGTGTGAGTAAAAGGCTTAACATGTCTCTTTTTTTCTTGACTCCATTATTTTGCAGTTTTATTCTTGTTTCGATACACTTTATTTTATTCGTCCAGTGCCACAAAAACGGAACAATATTTTTTGCTAGCCATTTGTTCTTTCTACTTGACTACGAGTGTCTTGAGAAGGAGAGAGCTTGAGAGGGAGAGAGAGAGAAAAAAGGGGGAAGACAGATAGAGACAGCAAAAAGAGTTGTAATATTGACTACACTGTATACATACATACTTTCATATAATACGACAAAGCAAGGTTATTGTAGACTTAATGTGAAGCTCATCTTGTGTCTGCTGAGAACCCACAATTGTGTGTGTGTGTGTGTGGAAGGAAAAGAAGATGGAAAAAAGAGAAAGTCATCCTATTACAATCATCATCATGATTCGTTTTGTGTGTGAGGAAAATGCTGCTTGGGCAATGGCCAGGAAAACGTCAACAGAGATTTGTATGCCAACTGATGTTACTCTAGAGGAGGAGGAGGACGACGACGACGAGTGGATTTTCTCCAAAAATGGGAAAACAGCTTATATTCAGATAAATACACACAAACACATTACAAAGGATTTTCTCCTCCTTTTCCCCCCTTTCTCATTCCATTTGTGTTCATTGTGGGCATTATTACCATTACTATTACAGATATGAAAAGGAGACCAAAAAATGTTTTTTTACACATTTTTATAGATAATAATAATAATAATATAATGTGTCAGCTATATATAAGCCAGCATACGCTAGCTTCCAACTAGTTTTTCATGTTCATTTTTGTTCAAGCAGATGAAAATCCTGTGAATACGGAAATTTATTGCCATAGAATTACCATGCATCATAATCATGCTACTATACATATTATATGTTTGCCCCTTGCCTACTCAACTGTATAATTCCCTCTAATTATCCTCAATAAAATTGTGCACTATTGCAAATAATCGTTATTGTCATACCATTTACCCCCATTTATGTCCCAACGCCCAACAAAAAAGTGTAAACGTAAACAAAAAATAAATATATGTTTGTGTATGTCTGTTGCTTGGAACAGAATGGGAGATGGAGAGTGTACAATATACATACATATTATAGTGATTGCTCAATTACCAGCATGTAGTCTGTCAATACAATATGTAACGTGATATGTTGGACTGTATGCCATGCACACACTTTACACATTTCCAATGTGACATTGGTCAAAACATACAGAATTCACACATATTACATGGTCGTCATACAGTTAAGTAAGCACGTTTCTCTACATATATGTACATATGTATGTGTTTCGTATGTTTACATATTTTCCGCCTCAACATACACATATCAAAGAAATGTACCTATATTTATGTATTTATGTCTGTATTTCTCGTGGGAATTTATGCTGCTGGCACGGGCCAACTTTTCTTGGTAGCTGTGTTGGAACGCTAAAATATGCTTTCTAAGTTACAGTGCATCTATTTTTTTTCTTTGTCAATTCCTTTGATCCATTTCAAATTCCGTTGTCGTCCAATTTCCATTTTATTTGTTGACTATTGACATATAAGAATACAAATTGATTTGGATTTCTTGGGGAAAAAGGGATATTACATTAAAGAACAATTGAATGGACCATCATCATCAGCAACGTAAACGACAGGAACGGGAGAAGAAGAAGAGGGAAAAATGTGTTTTTATTAGTGACACATTTGAAATTTATTGAACATCCGGAAAGTCGGTATACAACATTTGTCATCATGTTGCATAACACACACATAGTATATACAAATACACACACGCGCACAACCACTTTACTTTGTGGATTCTGGTTGTGTTTTCCCTTCTCCTTTTGAAAATTGAATAATGTATTGAATTGAATTGAAATATATATATTTCAACAGAAGCGTTAGTATTTTGGCAATAGAGCAGCCTCCTCTCTATTCTTTATACAGAGAGCTGGTAAAGTTGATGGTGACGATATAATAGTGGTGGTGGAGGTCGCCAAAGTTATCAATCCTTGTATGTCATGTACGTGTCAGAATGGAGAGAAAGAGGAAAATGCTGATAAATAGAAGTAATCGAACAAAAGAAAAGGAGGGAGAGAAGACGAGCGAAAAGAGTGAGACATGGAACTGTCTTCTTTCATTTTCCCACAAACACTCGCTTCCTTGAGCATTTTTTATACATATAAAAAATGTCTTGTACAATTGTCTCGTTTAAAAAATAAAGACTATATATCCATACATATTGAGAACATACTCCTAGAATCTTAAATACGTGGGAAAATATAAAAATAGGAGAAGAGAGAGAGAGAAGCTCTACCGCAGTGAGGAGAAACCTTTTCTTCTGATTTGGACAACAAAAGATGCGGTGAAAATGTTGCTTTTACTTTTTTACACTTACACACGCAAACATACACACACATTGAGAGTCCAGTTGAGTAAGAGGATATATGTATATATATGCATCTATAGTGTGTCTGTGAATCAAGTACATAAACTGGTATAGGTGATGTGATGATGATGGTATTGATGTATGTAATGCTTTCCCTTCCCATTATGTTTAGGTAAGAGTATTTGCGTAAGTCTCTCACAATCGAAAGACCATCACCACCACTCTACTAACTAGTGACTCTGTCTACTTTTACTGCAATTCTCTAGTCAGCCACCATGTGTCTGTTTGTGTGTGTGTGTGTGTGTGTGTGAAGGCACACAAAAGATGATTGCGTCCTCAATTCCATCACAGTGTACTTAGTTAGTGTTAAAGGATGTATACCCATTTTTATGTTCAAAAAATATATACCATATACCTACATATCATCACATCACCATCATCATACCACTCACCACTCCTACTTCGTCTTGGTTTTTTTTAACAAAAAAAGACTTTACTTTTTTATCCTTCTCCATCTTCAGTAGTATCTATTTCCTTTTTTTGTGGCTTTTCTTATCGGAGAGAGTTGAGAGGAAAGAAATGATTACTGCAATTCTATTTTCTTCTCTCTTTCAACAAAGTAGAAAGCGTATTTTTTCCTTGTATTCCAAACTTCTTTCTAGCTCACCTATAAAAATGTACTATTGTCCAAACACTCTCTTTTCCCCCCTCTCTCTTTCGCCTCAGCAAATATTTTGATTCGGGTCTTTGAAGTCATATAGCCTTATAACAATCCCGACCATTTATATGGCCTAACATTTGAGATGGAGTCTTTTTTATATCCTATTATTTGTTCTACAAAGTACACAGGTGTGTAACTTGCTTTGTTTCATGTGTGGGTATAGAAGCGATATGAGTGTATGGTGAGGTCTCTGTAAAAAAATAATTGAAATTGTTAAATACATTTTCTGAAGAATAGTACTTCTTTTTTCATCTAGTCAAGAAAAAGGTTTTTATTAAAAGGCTTGCTGGTTTCCAATACTTGAAATGTGATTTTAGTGTGATGATATTATATTTTCTCTGTTGTACAAACTTTCATTTTTGGTTTGGAGCTCTATATATATTTATTTGCAATCACAAAAGGGGAAAAGATTTTAGACAATATGTTTGCACATGTGAAAACCCTGGAGTCGATAGAAAACCTTCACACATCAAATGTGGAAGCTTAATTTCGGAGTAATGAAGTGTCACTTTCCGGTATCATATTTGGTGAGCATCCTGGCGTAATAAGAAGTTGTGGCCTATTGATTGCCAGCCAAATCAGTAAACCCCCTGAGGCGTAGGGGAAGTAGAAATGTTAGGCTTATATAAATACGTACATAACGTAGCTGATAGCAAATAATATGGTAGTTCAGTCTATCCTGACATGAGGTTGGTAGGTATATAGGAGGTTCGGTGTTGGTTTCTTCATTTCAGCTTGTCAGGTGGTGTGGGTTTTATTAATGTTTAGCTTACGCTACCTACATGTTCCGGTTGTGCCGATTTATTATTATACATACAAAAAGGAGAAATGAGTTTGTAAAATGTATTATGTCATATGCGTGTTTATATATTTGGTATAAACATTTTCTCGTGGCTTTGCAAGTCATGTTTGTTGGCATAAACGACAGTGCACATTGAGGTCTATCAGCAGTCAAATGAGGTTTTTAGAGTAATCAAATGGGAAAGGATATTCATGAGAAGGCGGAGTAAAATGCAAAATACGTAAATTATATACATTTTATACGAAAACAAAAAAAAAAATATGAATAACAGAGTAAAACGTGCAAGTGACAGTTGCGACGTTATAATTAATGAACCAAAAGGACAGTGCATTTGTGACACACCATTGGAGGTGAAATATATTATGTTATATAATATATACTGCATGATATACACATTTGTTAGACCAGTTTTTTTTTTTGCATTTGAAAGTATTTAATATAAAAAAGGGGCGAGCTGGATTTGGTCGATGATCATTTTGTGACTATACCAACAATGATTTGATGAGGGTGGTGGTGGGAAAACAATGGTTCCACCGCCACTACCATCATCACCACCGCCTTATTACAAGGAAGATAAACTATGTAACTGGTAAATGGTTTTTATTTGATGAGGCTTCCCATTAGCTCAAACACACAACACAATGATGAGTTGTTTGGCTGGGACTGTAAAAACGGGAGAGAGAGAGTGAGAGAGCAAGAGATACACGCTCATTCAGTCAGTCAGAGAAAGAGAGAGAGAGAGGGGGAGAGGAAGAGTACAACTCGTCTTCATTTATTTATCATCATTGCCTATTACATTAAAACTAGGTAACAAGGAAACTCGTGGTGATGGTGATGATGATTCTCTGCTGTTGCTGCTGTTTCTAACATGAAGATCACGTTGACGATGATGATCATCATGATGCCCTATAGTATGTAGGTGTCGTAGTGGTAGTGAGTACAAACACTGTATATAAATATAGAGTGCAGTGTGTAACTGTGTTTCTGCCCTTGCCTCCTTTAGACTTTTTGAGCGCCAGTGAGAGAGAGAGAGAGAGATGAGCGGAGTGAAAGTGGGAGAGAGGGAGAAAGTGTGGATGTTTCCAGAATGATAGATGAGGGTATGGGTAAAATGGCTACGGCATGTTGTTGTCGGTAGAAATTCCTCTGTAGAGTCAGAGTCACAGCCTCCTTTCTCGAATTCAGCCTGTTTCAACTTGTAAAATGTACATCTCTCTCTCTCTCTCTTTCTCTCTTTTCCTCTTTCTCTATACACTTTCTCTAGATGCTTACGTAATATGTAACTATTATTCTTTCTTCCCTCCTTCAATTTCAGTTACAGCTGGTTTTGCCAACGGAAAGAAGAAAAGGCCTAGGCACTCCACAAACACATACATACGTGTATAAGCAATATATACACATACCTACGTATTATGGAGGTAGTAGAGCAGCGTAGTGGTAGCAACATCAGCCCTATAGCGATATTCTTTTTTTTGTGTAATATTATATTTGCTACTGCTGCTACTACTTTACCAATCCCACGTATATGAATATATATGAATACATGCTTAACACACATCTACAATTTAAATACATATTGCAAAGTTAAAAAAAAAAGAGTAAAAAAAGGAGACAGACTGAATAAAAATGTGGATTATAGAAAAAAAATAAGTTTGTCATGTTATATATATTATTTGGCTACTATCATTTTACGCTATATGACAACCACCAAAGAAGTAAAAAAAATTCACCTGTTTTCCGTTGTATACAGACATATATACATACTCCCTTCCTGGAGCATTGTAAAATGTGCAGATATACTTATATACCGCAAGCCAGTTAGCTGTGTGTGGCAACTATACACATATTCCAGACAGGAAAATAAGACTATAGCTTCAACATTCTTGTTATCCAGGAAATGATGAGTAAGGGACTTGTTCTTATTCTCTGCTTGACGCTTGCTTTACTGTCTTTTACTTTTTTTTCTTCTTCTTCTTTACGTATTTTTATTTTATTTTTTTCTATCAGCGCCAAGAGAGAAAATGGAAGAAGGAGCAAGAGCAGCGATCCTCTTTTTTACTCACGCTTGAAAAGCTACAAATGTTATCGGTGATGTGGGAACTTTTTATACATCTATTTACCTATCTAAGAAAAAAGACTTACTTTCTCAAGAAAAGAGAGAGAGAGAGAGAGAGAGAGAGAGAGAAGCTAGTTGAAAGAGTTTTTAACAAGACAATAGAGTAAAATACCTGTACTTACTTTGTGTACTGTTCCCTGGCATTTTTGTGTATGTGCTGAAGAATAGGATGCAAATATATATAATATTATTGTATGGTAATCGCATACACATTTCTTTGAGAACACCAAATCATAAAGAAAAAAATGTTGGGAGGAGAGAGAGAAAAAAAGAAGAAGAAAGGAAGAAAAAAGAGATTTTTTGTGTGGGAATAATAATAGTAATAAGAGAGGCACACACACATACACACCCATGTACACATACAACAATAGAGCTACTTTTTAAATTGGAGATGAGGAAAAGAGACGGAATGCAGGAAGGACTGGGAGGAAGTGAGAGCTAAGCATATCGTATGTATGAGCATCATACTATTTCGTATATATTATTGTAAAAGGTGAAATTATTTTTCTGTATAAGTTACGTTTGCCGAGGGAAAAAAGCGCTTAAAAAAGATTTCATCTCACATGAATGCATTTTTTCCGTGTGCTAGGCCTAGGTATAAAAAGTGTGTGTATGTGTGTGTGCGGTAGAAAATACGCAAAACGATAAGACTATACGTAAATGGAAAGCCAAAAGAGTCACAGGACCACAGCAGCAGCCACTACATTTTCCCTCCTTGCCATACACACTCATCTTCTCTCTCTTTCTCTCTCTCTCATCATCAGCATCATCACCGTCATTGCTGGAAATATTTTCCACGTTTTCTCTGTCTCCTCCACATCGTTCTTCTTTCACTCTTTTTCCCTTTTCCCTTTCATTTCCCCTTTCGCCCTTGTCGCTGTCGTTGGTGGAGCTTTGGAACTTTTGCAAGAGCATCAGCAACAGCAGAGTAGTAGCTCAAAATACTCTAGACTCAGCAGATACACAAATTCCTCTCGTCCATCTTTTCCTTTCTTCTTTGAATGTCGCTCCTCTTCAACCCAGTAGTACGGTGCCCGCTGACCCTCCAGTTGGAGAAAAACCTTCCTAGGGATCAAAATCCCACTTGTCTTGTGTGCTCGGAGACTCTCTTGTGTTTCTGCTCCTCCTGCAAACAAAAAATATAAGCACAAAAAATACTTACTTTTTTACTATGTACATCATCTTATTCATTTAGAGCCAGTCTCAACTACTCACTCAACTCGCATCATCCTCCAACAACAATTCATACAGAAACACTAACTCAGAGAGAGAGAGAGAGAGAGAGAGAGAGAGAGAGTGAAATGTTGAAGCGGCTCTTGTTCTTCTTCCCTCTTGTGTTGTTCCTGTTTCATCCATACTTTCACTTCAGTCATAAACTAGCTCCCAGGCTGAGAGGAAACGTTCCCGAGAAGTAAAAATAAAATAACAACAGCAACATAATATCAAGAAAAATTATGTTCAGGGGCGACCTCCACAAAGTAGTGGAGTTAACTTGCTACTCTTGTCCTTGTTTGTTGTGGAGCCCATCATAAACACACAATATTTTTTGCAATTCCTCTGTTTCCTGTTGTTCCTCATTTTCTGCCATTCAGCTGTCATTGTTACAAGCATCAAAAAGTTCACCAGATTTTTTTTTACTTATTTACTCTCTATATATCCTCCGTGTCTACTCTAAATTTTTGGATGAAAGTTTGTTTATTGTTATTATGGTGTGCTCTCCTTGCTCAGTTTAATCTCGGCTCGTGTTGTTTCCCAGAAAATTGTTATGAGCAGATTCCATTTTCATCTACAGTGGAGCCGCACATTTTTTCATTCTTCATAAGATTTTTTTTATATACACATAATACTTTTGGTTTGCTTTTTCAAATGTATAATATTATATAGCGCAACAAAATATTCAATTTGGCTTTGTATCAATGAAAGTGAACGGATAATAATAATAATGGATTGAATTTTCGGTATATATAATAAAAGAGGCAAACACAAAAATGTGTGTTGTTTGCCAAAGATACACGTGCTCGGAACACAAAGCGTTATTAATCCTGCAACTGAGTGGAAACAACTTGTGTGGACCATATCATGATTATTATTATTATTACCATTGTCATCAAGTTAAGATCCACTGGCTAACATCTCAAAACAATCATTCATTCCCATTTGAAGAATAGACAATATAAAATCATCATCATGTTGATGATACTATGCAAAATATTAGAATGGGATTGATCTTAGTAGCAAGTGAAAGTTCCCATAATTGTTTCTCTTATCATAATTATTTGGATGGTGCTGGTGTTTTTTTCTGATGAAGAAAGAAACAGTTTTGAGAATTTCCCGAATGAGGAGGAAGATGAGAGTGAGAAGCCATTTCGAAAAATACCGAAGGATTTTGTGTTTAATTCTCTTGTGTTCTCGTTGTGAAAAACAACAGAAAATACTTTTCTTTCATCTTCATATCTTTGCTCATGATAATATTTACTTATTTATTATAACATATCTAATCTTCACTTCTACTAATGTACTTACAAATAATGTCATATGGTTATTTCTCTGCACTTTATTTCATATTTTTGCGTGTGAACATCTTTTAATATAAGTCAACTTGACAATCCCTATAATGCAGTTCGGTTATTGTGCTGCTATACCTATTACTTTATTATTATCACCCTTTCTTGTCAACGTATGAAAATCTTGTAGTTAGAAAGGGAGAGAATTTGTGTGTGTGTGTGTGAGAGAGAGAGAGAGAGAGAGAGATAGAGAAGGCACGGAATGGAATGTTCCTCTTCTCCCTCTTCTAATTTAGTTTCCAGCAAACAGGATATGAGTTCATTTACTGCAGGAAATACCTGCAGCCTCATCACATCCTTGTTAGCTCTACCTCTCTGCAAGTCAGTATCTGCCCCTCTTTCTCTCTCTCTCTCTTTCCTTTTTTTAAATGGCATGACACAAAGAACAAGTTGCAATGGAAGCAAAGGGGAAAACACTTTCGTCCTCCTCATCGTATTATATGTAAATACACTTAAAAGTCACATCATCATTCCTTGTTCTTTTTTTATTTTGATGGAGGCCTTATTTATATTTTAGAAACTTTTTTTGATGAAGAGAAAGCTGAGGGACGCATGTACATATATGTAAAGAATATGTCAGGAAGACATGAGCGAAGAAAACGTGGTGGTGGTGGTGGTGGGATGTGTGTGAGTTGGTATCTCCTAAAAAAATAAAGCGACACTCACTCACTTTTTGCTGCTTCCGAACCCCTCCTTGCTCTCTATGAGATGGTTTTCGACTCTTTGCACGATCTGATGAATTTTAATGCTTATTATGAGTAAATTATGCATTGCCCAGTGGTAGTTTTGCGAAATGTATATAATGTAAGGGATTGCCGCAACACGTACGTTTCACGTTCAAAACGAACATCACCCAAGAACATAAGGCAAACAAGTGGAAGAGCAGGGAAGAAGAAGCTGGGCATATTTTTTTTTGTTCTTTATCAAATAGCAAACACCACCACCACTGCGACTACTACAACAACACACACTATACATCCATGTCCGTCTCAGTTTATTACTGATGTATGGGACATGTATATTAATAAGCAGACATTCATACAAAAATATATGTATTATGCATAAAACGGAACATACTGCATATTGTATAATTCATGGTATTGTATGCGCGGAAATTTATAAGGGAATTAGCAGTATTCGTCATCATCATCATAACAACTGTATGGATAATGAACATCAAAAGAGAGGATTTTAATCGAGTGTAGTGTACTGCTTCTGTTAAGTGTTTTATATAGGTTGTTATATAAATGGTATATTTATATATATATATAAATATTTATATCCGCCTTTTTTGTACATACATAGGTACATATATATGAGAGGCTTCGTACTTTCCCATCCTCGTAAAGCTTCCTCTCATGATCCTTTTTTTGCTTAGCCCATTCCTTCCCATCATCATGATATAGTCTTCCTTCCTGCCTGAAATTTGAAGATAGTAAAATGGACAGTAAACACGCCATACAAAATGCATTTTTCATTTTGGACAAAAATATTCCGCAGGGAAAAGGGAGATCGCATAAAACTGTAAAATTGATTTGCTTACATGAGGCGTAGTAGCATGTGTACGAACGTACGGAGTAAAAGGCGGTGGCGGTGGCGGCGGCATGCTCGACCGGAATAGGTATATCCTATATTTTCCCATAAAGCATTCCTCTGCTACATATTACATGACTTTTTTTTGTTCACTCGGAACATGGAATATTTAGCATGAAAAGACCATATTTCCGCATCACCCATCATCTATCAAGAGTGCATACTGCTAGACATGCATTCACACATTTATATTTATTTTTATATATGCATACATGCCTACATAAAAAGGAAGGGGCAGTCAAGTAATCGCTATTGTGGTTCATCGTTAAACCATAAAAGTATAGTGAACTAGTGGACAATGTGAATGTTATGACGATTGTTATCATATATGCCCATCTTGCTTGTAATTTGCTGTTACGTTGGACTGATGAAAGTATGAAATGCAAAATCAACAACATACTCCACTGCGGCACACAAGAGTGTGATGTAATTGTAATATTTGTTGGGCTTTTTTTTCGTATACAAAAAGTCAAAAGTAAAGTCACATAAAACCATGTGAGGAAACGTTCTAGCGGCAGCAGCAGGTCATCAGATAATATGTAGTAATATTTATTTAAAAAAAGTGATATCAATCGGGTTCTGCACAACACCCGTCTTGTTTGCTCTTGTTCGTGGTGGTGTGATGATGGTAGTTTTATAAATAGTGGTGACAAAAGTAGAAACACACACACATACACGAGGGCAGATAAAAAGTAATTGAATTTACAAGCAGTGACAGAGAGTGAGGTTAAATAATACGGGCATGTCATGTAGTCCTGTCGCTCACTGAAAATGTCAACGTTGAACGTGTGTGTACTCTGCTCGATTTAAATCCAGAAAATCATATCCAAACTAATATATACGTATATTTTATTATGCATGTATATTTTATTAACCAAACTTACATGACAAAAGGTTCAAAAAAATAATAATAATGTTGGTCTCTTCCTTTTCACTGTTTCAATACAAAACAATATATTATGCTGTTCATGTTCAAAGACCAACAGCCTGATATGCAAATTATTGTACTGAAGACTAGATGTGTTTTTTCAAGCTGCACAAAACCAATATATATTATGCACACAAACACAACACATAAGTTGGTTTGTGGCGTTGCCACAAAAGGATTGCACAACATTGTTTATCGCTTCCGTTTAATGCCATGCAAAAGTTTAATCATCATCACCTAACTTAACATGCCACCTAACTAATTCAGTTTGTGTGTAATTATTTATTTAACCTTTACCGGTGCTTTCGGACATCCTAATTTCATACATTTATTTGTCTGCCCCCAAAAAAATGCGAAAAAGTATTTTCTATAATATATTTATTTAATGCGTGCCAAAAAAAGCATTACTGGGAAAAAACGCGACCAGTGCAGTGGATAACTGCTTGGGTAGGTTAAACAACTCTCCCCCCGAATAAATATGTATATTTAATTATATGTATGAAAGGGGTATTATTATTAACATTGTGACATTTTCTAATTTACTTGAAATCACCAGAGAATTATCTTCATTTTTTTCCCTTATACACTGCGACACATGTAGGTATATAATTCTTCGTTGTAATGGAGAAGGGCAACTGCTGCAACCAAAACAACAAGCATACAACATGAAACCTACATAAAATATGTATCTGTTATTAGTCCACAACTAAAAAAATATATATATCAAACTTGATNAAAAAATATATATATCAAACTTGATACATTGAACTCTATATATTGTAATACATATTATTATTATTATATACTTTCTCTGTTTGTTCTCCATGTTTACTGTTAAAATTAAATGTTGTTTTTTTACTCTCTTTCTCCGTCTCTCTTGCAATTTTTGCAACATAAACCTCCAGTTTTATAAGCATTATGTATGTTCAAGTATCAACAACAATACAAGAGAGAATGTCTGCTAATAATAGTGTATAGCATATTATATGCGTTTATAACATGGTGATATATAGAATACATTTTTTTATGTTATTGTAAAATCCACAAAAACATTGCACACATTCCATCCACTCCTAAATTGTGAATTATATAGACACAAAAAAAAGAAAGTTTACTTTTTTCTCTCATTTTTTTTTCTTCTGTGTCTGTAACTACTCCTTTGTTGGCCACTTACAAGAGTAAGTAAAAGCCTGCTGTTCCTGTGGAAGATAGATAGGGAGACTTGGAAAGAGAGAGAGAGAGAGAGGAGAAAAAAATAAGAAAAACTGTCGATAATATTATTAGATATTAGTCTGACCATTCCCTCGGGAAGAATCCATCTAGTACAAAAAAGAACGGGGAAAATGTTTAACTGACAAAATGATGCACTGAAATGCTCTCCTGATAGATGTATGAGATAATTCCAGAAACCATTTTCTTTTCCTCTTCCAGTATAAAAGAAATAGTATAAAAAGGTATTATTATATCTTCTTCTTCTCCTTTTTTTTTAAAAAAAAAAAAGAATACATGTAGCCAACAGCGCACAAGTTTTTCCTGTACTAGCAGATCATTTTGAGAGAAAAAAAGTACACCAAACTATAGTAATAATATGGTATACTACCAACTTAAAAGACATATATAATACGCGTTTTTTTGTTTGTTCCTTACACCAAGAAATAGGTATCCTTTTCCTCTTCATTGTGCCATCGTTATGGCTTTCTATGCTTTTCAACTTTCTTTTTGGGTATCCTGTAAACTATACAATCATCTGTCTGTATATACACCATAAAGTATTCATTGGTCACAAACACCACATACACACTCACACACACACACAATATAAAATTGTGCGACGAAGGAAATATTTATTAGATATACATCTTTAAAGTTTCACATACTTTGTAAGAGAGATGGGGAGAAGGTGTATAATAACCACACACCGTGTCTACATACACAGCTGTGTAAATTTTTTATCTAACACTCTAATTAAGGACCGCTCTATCCAAAATGAGTAATTAATATGTTGTAACCATAGTGTTTTATTTTGTACACTACTGTTATATAGGGAAGCTTTTGGATTAAGCTAAAAGTTCAATAATTATTTAATCAGTGTACAAATTCAACTTCTACTAAAAGGTTTGGTCTTAGTGGTTGGGAATTTGTGTGGTTTTTTAGAGCACACTATGTTTTTTAGTATCAAATGCTTTTACAAAATCGGAAGAATCATATATGTGTGTGTAGGGTTAAGGTTTAGTTTTTAGTAAGGGGTAGTAAACTAGTACAACTATTTCAACGATTTCCTCATTGAACCATAATGGAACGGCTGGACAGACAAAGTCTCCCAATGAAAAATTGAATAATGTTCCTGTATACAGCAGTCCTTAATAATGGCCATGAGTACATACAAACGTTTGAGTACCAACATAAACTTCTTTTTGCTCCTTATTCGTACGTCAATTACATTGTTTGTGTCGGCAGTTGTAGGAGGAGAAGAAACACAAAATAAGGAAAAAGAATTGTAGAGAGGAAGAAGAAAAAAAGTTGTTCAATTCCTTCTCCTGGCCTTCGTCAGCAGCAATGTGAGTTGTTTTCGGCTTGTTGTAGAACGAGTAATGGCACAAAACCAGCAAAGAGAAAGCAGATGCCTCCGCAAATTTTCTTTTTTATTTCTTTTATACTGCTAAAGAGTTGCTTAGCCAACGAATGGTTTCGGCAATAAAATTCATGAGTCTGGTTTTTTTTAGTCTTGAGGAAAATATATCGTATAATATGTTTCTACATGCCAACACCACTCCTATCATCTGTATCAGCCACTTACTAATAAGATGTATATTTTCCTCCCTCTACTATACTTTTATACACTTTGTTATACATTCTTGTCTCCTATCTCCTATCAAGTTGTATGTTGCTGGGAAGATGGGGATGTAGATAGCTAGGGGGGAAAAGTCCAGATCATGATCGCTACTCCACCACTACCACTACCAACATTGCAACTCTTTACAAGACCTTTGTATTATTACCTTTCAGAAATGTAAGGTGAGTAGGTATACTGTAATATATATATATATGTGTACAGCAGTATTAGGTATTAGGTGTTTTTGGAAGGAAAGGAGGAAATTCATGTGTACTGATGTGATTGTGTAGAGTCTAAGGAACAATGTGATCCTCTCTCGCTTTCGAGTACTCCAACCGTTTTTTTGTAACAATTTTTGGTGAAAGCATTAGGAAAAAATGGGATGATGACAATGGTGGTGGTGAGGTGATGATGATGATGAGGAGGAGGAGGATAGAAAGGTTGATTTTGTTTTGTGCTCAATGTGCCTAAAAAACAGGCGTATAAAATGAGTATATAGCCATGTGGCATTACAATAATCGAGCAGTGTGATGTTGATTCTATTGCTATTGCTCTCCATTTCATGCATCTGTGATGTGAGTGCTGCTCCTATCGTCATCAGGTTCACTTTTTTTCATCATCCTTATTTTTTTGTGAGAAACAAAACAGTATATGGCTTTTGATATAATAAACCACGTTGACGCTCTCTATAGCGACAAAAGTATTGAAACTGCCTCCGCTTTAGAAACACAGAGGAAGTCTGTTTGGTTGGAGTCGACAAAAAAAACAAGCTACTAGACACTTTGAATTTTGGAGTTCGAGTGAGGCCATAATAAAAACTGTTCACACCGCAACATGCCAACTGAAACTCTCAAAAGTACCAAAAAGGGTGGATCATGTTTGAAAGAAAGCTGCTCATTTTTATGTTTTTTTCCCTCTGGTTTATCTGAATACATGGTCATCCTCATCATCATCATCCTCAGAGAGAAGCAACAACATTTTCACGAAATGACTTCACAAAAGCTCCAATGTTTTCTGAATGCTGTTCAACTCAGATGTTTTGAAAAAAAACAGCAGTTTGTGATGATGGTAGTGTGGGGATGATAATCCCGGAATATTATCTGTTTATTATGTGTAAACATGTGATATACTAAAAAACACATCAATCAGTCGAGTCTAAAAAGGCGCGAAAACTGGAAATCAAAACGACATTGATAAAATTGAATGATTTTCATTTATTACCTGTGCGTAAAGTTGTTAGAAGTAAAATCACTACCAAGTACTTCCAATGTTGCCAGGTAACCTGCATAGCAACATAAATTCACAATCAGTAGTTTGTTAAATTTTTAGTCCTCTCCCTCTTGCTAGGGTCAATTTCATTGGGGATACATTGTGTATTTTAGATTCAAATTGATACACATCATGATATTGTATATCATATTGCAGGCAAATACCATTGCTCTCGATAAAGTAATAAATAATGCATTTTCCCATAGTAAATATGGAAGGCAAACATGAAAGTGCCACGTACCATTCTTTACTGTATACCATTGTTAATTTTACATTGCCTTTGGACATGCATTATAAAAACACTATTTCATCGTGTTTCACAATAAATATTATAATTAATTAAAAGTGTGTACGAGCCAAAGTTTTACACATACACAGCTATAAAGAGAGTGCATAATATATATCACTGTGGTTTCCTTTGTTATTTTTTCTAAACGCAGAAATACATAGACAGAAGGGAAAGGAAAAATGAAAGAGAGAAATATGGAGAAGTGAGGTTAGCATAAGTGCACTTTTTCCTTTTCAGATTAAATTTCATGACGAGAAACTAATTGGCCTTGTTCAGAGAAGAGTTATTATATAGTAATTGTTTTATGCATGATCTCTGTATTTGCAAGGTGCATTTTGTAAGATAGGCAAAAGAGCGTATGAGAGAGCATATCTTGTACAAGAAACAAGGAGAACTAGAGAAAGGAGGAGAGTATGTGTCTGAGCGGGAACAATAATTATTATTTGCTTTCTTCACATGACTCTTTCTTTAAGGTATACTATATCACTCACTACTACACACGCTTTGTTCCTTAAATATAATACCTCAACATTCCCTTTGTAATTCTCTTTATCCCTTTGTAATTTTGAATAACATTTGTTTTCTCAAAAGTACGTTTCATGATGATGATGATTTTCAAGGGGAATGAAGAAAAAAACTTGTAAATGGAGTATTTTTTTTACAAACATTCTCAAGATCCTTTTCTTGGTTACAAATTCTTATAGTTATCTAATCACTCAAGGATGTGGGGTTATATGTACGTGCTTGAACGTCAAATTGAGACATGATTACGTATTCTAATAACAATAATGTTTAAATCAGCAGCCAAATCCGACAGTAAACTCTTTCCGTACAATTTCCTTATATTTCAGTTGAATTGTACTATAATAATAGTGAAAAGTACATTTTTTCTTCATTCCTTTCACTATCAATTATCCACATTCACAAGGAGGTATTTATGTGACATGCTTTTATCTTGACTATGCGTTTAGCAGTAATATTTTAGGCAGCTGTAATACAAATGTCAGTTTATAATGTCATTAGTAATCACTTGCTACACTAGTTCAATGAGGTCAAAAATTCCCCATTGATATCCACTAAATTTCTTTTTAATAAAGCAAAAATGTTCTTTGAAAGATCCAAGAGGAGTTTCAATAGTAGGTATGGTGAGAGTGAAACAATAAAGAAAAGTTGGAGAGTTTTGTATGAACATTTTAGTTTAAACAAAAAGGACCCGTATGTATGCGCCCATTTGAATGAACAAAATTTGAAAGGTATTTTATTATCTCGAGCTTTTTTGTTCACATTACAGGCTTCCAAAAAAAGTAGCTCGTACTTTGAAAATAATTCAAGGAAAGAAAAAAACTTTTTCATTTTGCAGAGATGATATTTTAGGGCAAGTACCTTGCGAGCAAATGTGCACACGTTGCATATGTATTCACTTGTTTTACAATCAAATGGAATGAAAAGGAAGCCATAGAAATGATCTACTAAGATTGAGAATGAGGCAAAGGTTTTCGCTAATAAAAAGAAGAGAAGAGGCTTCTTGATCTCAACTACATTCTTTAGACTTGTTTTTATACCTTTCCCCTTTAATTGGACTGGCACTTGATGAATTGGAGGGACGATCGACCTATTAATTATTTTCAAAATATCTTGCCAGTGCATACAAATCTCATTTTTATACCGGCTACTATTTCAAATTCATTCATTTCCGGATCAATTTCCTTTCTTTCTTCGATTTCCAGTAAAGTATTCATTGAAACTGTTGGTGAAAATCTGAAAATGTATGAAAAACTGTGAAAGTGAAAGCAGCTAAAACTAATTGGATCTTACTACATAACCATATAGTATAGCATTGAAAAAGAAGGAGGAAACACAAGTGAATGGTTCAAAAGTCTTTTGAGTTATTTTTTTGGTTTGCTGCATTGAATCAAAATACACGGATATTGAAGGGATGAAAGGTTTTTTTTAGTTTGCAAAGCAAGCATATTATTTATATCATATTTTTCATCTACCCGGTTCCCTTTGGACGACGTACAATCCTTATTTTTTGAGCATAGACTTTGAGAGTTCACTCGATTTACTATAATGTTATCCTTTCAAATCCATTTTTAAAGACAAGCCAAAAGTAGTATACGTACTCAGCTACTACAACCATTTGTCACGATCATGTCATATTTCTACCCAAAAAACCCTTTCCAACCTTTTAAACTCTAAAAAGATGACTCGTCTAGTTTCACAAAACACACATTTAAAATTCACTCACGTCAGCAATTAAAATCCACTAACAGTCTCTCTATCTCTATCTCTCTCTCTATTTTCAATCTGGTATGGTATATGGCATGTATTTATTTCTTTACAAAATTTACTAAGGATTGTGGGCATTCATGTCTCCGACAAAATGTAGACAAGGAAAGCTACAATGGTTATCAAATTGATTTATATATTTTTTTTTCTGTTACAAGACTGTCGATAGAGGAAAAAGGGGAAGAAGTGAAAGTTTAGCTCAAAACTGAAATACATTATTATGTGGTCAGTGTAGCCCCTGCATTGGATTTAACAAGATGATTATATTATTGTATATACACACTGTGTATTACACAGAGCATTTAAGATAGTAGTAGCCTTTTTATACTTTATAACTGGTTGGTTTATATACTGTGTGTTTTGTATTGGAGCACTGAAGGACCCAGTTTTAATGACATGTGTGTCTGTATTTACAGCTTTTGTCTTTGCACAATGAGCTGTATATATATCAAAATGTGTGCATTATACAACGTGCTCTTCTTTTTATCTATCCTTTCCCATTGGTCGCTCCGAAATTTTAATTAAAGGGAAAATCTGCTGTTGAAGGATTTTCCTTGCGGCTTAGTAAGTATGTCAGGTCATGTGTGAAATTTCTTTTCTAACGTGAGAATCTTAACCAAACCACACCACATATATTCCATATCCCATCTAATGCTACTTTTTTATCATAAATTTCCATCCGTCTGCATGTCAGCTTTCTTGCCATTACAGAACCCTTGTGCAGGTCACATTGATCAAAACGCACGACAACAAATTAAAAAAATAAGTACATATTACTAAAACGTATACCTATTTTAGAAGGTTTCAATCGGGAAATTTCTTTTTTTACCTCGCTACTTTATATCCAATGACTTGAAGCAAAATTGATGAGAAGTTTCCCAGCAAATCCCAAAAGCAAGGTTAATATTAATAATTATTACACAACAAATAAATACAGCTATATATTGTCCTTTTTAAATCCTTTGAAATCCAGTCCCTTTGAAAAATGTCACTTCAAAGAGTACGCATTCAGCGGAAAATATTAAACCCTACTAAATCCTTCTCTCTTTCTCTGTCTCTCTGGATAGGCATTTTGCGTCTAATTGAAATAACGAGCTGTCTCAGTTTTTGCTTGTCGGTAAAAATTATGTACTTACTTTGAAAATAAA